>JAVGWX010000025.1:16071032-16221032 GCA_036924085.1 Ariolimax columbianus | reverse complement strand
TATTCCAAATGATTCCACTCGGGTTAGGTCTAGAAACGGTTGGTACAAACACTGACCTGGAACTCCACGAACGCTACGGGTGATCCCCCTTTGTTGTGCATCCTGAGTCGGACAAATCCTTGGAAACTGGAAAGAGACGTTTGGATAGTTGGGATCAAGAGTTGGGATCAAGAGTTGGGATCAAGAGTTAGTATCAAGAGTTGGGATCAAGGGTTAGTATCAAGAGTTGGGATCAATGGTTGAGATCAAGGGTTAATATCAAGAGTTGGGATCAAGAGTTGGGATCAAGAGTTGGGATCAAGGGTTAGTATCAAGAGTTGGGATCAATGGTTGAGATCAAGGGTTAATATCAAGAGTTGGGATCAAGAGTTGGGATCAAGAGTTGGGATCAAGGGTTAGTATCAAGAGTTGGGATCAATGGTTGAGATCAAGGGTTAGTATAAAGAGTTGGGATCAAGAGTTGGGATCAAGAGTTAGTATAAAGAGTTGGGATCAAGAGTTGGGATCAAGAGTTGGGATCAAGAGTTGGGATCAAGAGTTGGGATCAAGAGTTGGGATCAAGGGTTAATATCAAGAGTTGGGATCAAGAGTTGGGATCAAGGGTTAATATCAAGAGTTGGGATCAAGAGTTGGGATCAAGGGTTAGTATCAAGAGTTGGGATCAAGAGTTGGGATCAAGAGTTGGGATCAAGGGTTAGTATAAAGAGTTGGGATCAAGAGTTGGGATCAAGAGTTGGGATCAAGAGTTGGGATCAAGAGTTGGGATCAAGGGTTAATATCAAGAGTTGGGATCAAGAGTTGGGATCAAGGGTTAGTATCAAGAGTTGGGATCAAGGGTTGGGATCAAGAGTTGAGATCAAGGGTTGGGATCAAGAGTTGGGATCAAGAGTTGGGATCAAGAGTTGGGATCAAGGGTTAGTATCAAGAGTTGGGATCAAGAGTTGGGATCAAGGGTTGGGATCAAGAGTTGGGATCAAGAGTTGGGATCAAGGGTTAGTATCAAGAGTTGGGATCAAGGGTTGGGATCAAGGGTTAGTATCAAGAGTTGGGATCAAGAGTTGGGATCAAGAGTTGGGATCAAGGGTTAATATCAAGAGTTGGGATCAAGAGTTGGGATCAAGAGTTAGTATCAAGAGTTGGGATCAAGAGTTGGGATCAAGGGTTGGGATCAAGGGTTAATATCAAGAGTTGGGATCAAGAGTTGGGATCAAGGGTTAGTATCAAGAGTTGGGATCAAGAGTTGGGATCAAGAGTTGGGATCAAGGGTTAATATCAAGAGTTGGGATCAAGAGTTGGGATCAAGGGTTGGGATCAAGGGTTAATATCAAGAGTTGGGATCAAGAGTTGGGATCAAGGGTTAGTATCAAGAGTTGGGATCAAGAGTTGGGATCAAGAGTTGGGATCAAGAGTTGGGATCAAGAGTTGGGATCAAGGGTTAGTATCAAGAGTTGGGATCAAGAGTTGGGATCAAGAGTTGGGATCAAGAGTTGGGATGAAGAGTTGGGATCAAGGGTTAGTATCAAGAGTTGGGATCAATGGTTGAGATCAAGGGTTGGGATCAAGAGTTGGGATCAAGGGTTAGTATCAAGAGTTGGGATCAAGAGTTGGGATCAAGAGTTGGGATCAAGAGTTGGGATCAAGAGTTGGGATCAAGGGTTAGTATCAAGAGTTGGTATCAAGAGTTGGGATCAAGGGTTGGGATCAAGGGTTAATATCAAGAGTTGGGATCAATGGTTGAGATCAAGGGTTGGGATCAAGGGTTAGTATCAAGAGTTGGGATCAAGGGTTAATATCAAGAGTTGGGATCAAGGGTTGGGATCAAGGGTTGGGATCAAGGGTTAATATCAAGAGTTGGAATCAAGGGTTAATATCAAGAGTTGGGATCAAGGGTTGGGATCAAGAGTTGGGATCAAGGGTTGGGATCAAGGGTTGGGATCAAGGGTTAGTATCAAGAGTTGGGATCAAGGGTTAATATCAAGAGTTGGGATCAAGGGTTGGGATCAAGGGTTAATATCAAGAGTTGGGATCAAGGGTTGGGATCAAGGGTTGGGATCAAGGGTTAGTATCAAGAGTTGGGATCAAGGGTTAATATCAAGAGTTGGGATCAAGGGTTGGGATCAAGAGTTGGGATCAAGGGTTAGTATCAAGAGTTGGGATCAAGGGTTGGGATCAAGAGTTGGGATCAAGAGTTGGGATCAAGAGTTAGTATCAAGAGTTGGGATCAAGGGTTAGTATCAAGAGTTGGGATCAAGAGTTGGGATCAAGAGTTGGGATCAAGAGTTAGTATCAAGAGTTGGGATCAAGGGTTAGTATCAAGAGTTGGGATCAAGAGTTGGGATCAAGAGTTGGGATCAAGAGTTAATATCAAGAGTTGGGATCAAGGGTTGGGATCAAGAGTTGGGATCAAAGGTTAGTATCAAGAGTTGGGATCAAGGGTTGGGATCAAGAGTTGGGATCAAGGGTTAATATCAAGAGTTGGGATCAAGGGTTGGGATCAAGGGTTAGTATCAAGGGTTGGGATCAAGAGTTGGGATCAAGGGTTAGTATCAAGAGTTGGGATCAAGAGTTGGGATCAAGAGTTGGGATCAAGAGTTAGTATCAAGAGTTGGGATCAAGGGTTAGTATCAAGAGTTGGGATCAAGAGTTGGGATCAAGGGTTAGTATCAAGAGTTGGGATCAAGAGTTAGTATCAAGAGTTGGGATCAAGAGTTGGGATCAAGAGTTGGGATCAAGGGTTAGTATCAAGAGTTGGGATCAAGAGTTGGGATCAAGAGTTGGGATCAAGAGTTGGGATCAAGAGTTTGGATCAAGAGTTGGGATCAAGAGTTGGGATCAAGAGTTGGGATCAAGAGTTGGGATCAAGGGTTGGGATCAAGAGTTGGGATCAAGGGTTGGGATCAAGAGTTGGGATCAAGAGTTGGGATCAAGAGTTGGGATCAAGAGTTGGGATCAAGAGTTGGGATCAAGGGTTAGTATCAAGAGTTGGGATCAAGAGTTAGTATCAAGGGTTAGTATCAAGAGTTGGGATCAAGAGTTGGGATCAAGATTTGGGATCAAGAGTTGGGATCAAGGGTTAATATCAAGAGTTGGGATCAAGGGTTGGGATCAAGGGTTAGTATCAAGGGTTGGGATCAAGAGTTGGGATCAAGGGTTAGTATCAAGAGTTGGGATCAAGAGTTGGGATCAAGAGTTGGGATCAAGAGTTGGGATCAAGAGTTGGGATCAAGAGTTGGGATCAAGAGTTGGGATCAAGAGTAGGTATAAAGTAGGCAAGAGGGTATGATATGACGGTATGCTGTCAAGGTATGTTGTAGTAAAATGCTATCAAAGAATGCGTGAAAGTATGTTGTGATGTTAAGTGGTCAAGGTATGTGCGAAGGTATTTTGGAATGGTAGGGTGTCAAAGTATACGTATTAGTATGTTGCGATATTAGAATGTGAAGGTATACTTAAATGTATGGTGTGATGGTGGGCTGGCAAAGCATATGTGAAGGTACGTTGTAATGGTAGGATATCAAGGTAAGTGTTTACGTCTGTTGGGATGGTATGCTGTCCAAATGTGTGTGAGGGTGTGCAAATAAGTGAAATGTGGTCAGACAAATTAGTTAATTTCTGCATAAGACCAAAACCACATGTTGAGTATTCGTTGTTTAACTACCATAGGAAAACAGCAAAACCGTTTCAGTTAGTCTGCTTACACCAACCCTGCGCCATAGCTCGTAATCACTTCTTTCTTATAACAGTGATCTCTATACAATCTGTACATGCCATTCCATTGGAACGAAGCAGTTGTGATTGCTTTCTTGGCAGACCATGCTGTCATTATTTTCTTTGTATGGAGTTTTCGCTGATTTCTTTGTTGAGAGATGTTGTCACTATATTCTTGGTAACGCCTTGTTGTCAACATTTTCCTTGTGAAAGATGGCGATCATTGTTGTAAATTTTTACTTGGCAGGACAATGTTGTAAATATTTACTTGGCAGGGCAATGTTGTAAATCTTTACTTGGTAGGGTAATGTTGTAAATATTTACTTGGTAAGGCAATGTTGTAAATCTTTACTTGGTAAGGCAATGTTGTAAATCTTTACTTGGTAAGGCAATGTTGTAAATATTCAGATGGTGGAACAATGTTGTAAATCTTTAATTGGTAGGGAGATGTTCTAAATCTTTACTTGGTAGAACAATGTTGTAAATCTTTACTTGGTAAAACAATGTTGTAAATCTTTACTTGGTAAGTCGATGTTGTAAATCTTTACTTGGTAGAACAATGTTGTAAATCTTTACTTGGTAGAACAATGTTGTAAATCTTTACTTGGTAAGTCGATGTTGTAAATCTGTACTTGGTAAGTCGATGTTATAAATCTTTACTTGGTAGAACAATGTTGTAAATCTTTACTTGGTAAGTCGATGTTGTAAATCTTTACTTGGTAAGTCGATGTTGTAAATCTTTACTTGGTAGAATAATGTTGTAAATCTTTACTTGATAGAACAATGTTGTAAATCTTTACTTGGTAAATCGATGTTGTAAATCTTTACTTGGTAGGGAGATGTAAATCTTCACTTGGTATGGCGATGTTGTAAATCTTTACTTGGTATGGAGATGTTATAAATCTTTACTTGGAAGGGAGATGTTGTAAATCTTTACTTGGTAGGAAGATGTTGTAAATCTTTACTTGATAGGGTGATGTTGTAAATCTTTATTTGGTAAGGCGATGTTGTAAATCTTTATTTGATAGGATGATGTTGTAAACTTTACTTGGTATGGCGATGTTGTAAATCTTTACTTCGTATGGCGATGTTGTAAATCTTTACTTGATAGGGTGATGTTGTAAATCTTTACTTGAAAGGGTGATATTGTAAATCTTTACTTGATAGGGTGATGTTGTAAATCTTTACTTGATAGGGCGATGTTGTAAATCTTTACTTGATAGGGTGATGTTGTAAATCTCTACTTGGAAGAGCCCTGTTGGTACTGTTTTTTAAAAAGTAAAATGCTATTGTCATTGTTTGCTTAGTAGGACGTTGTTTTTGGTGTTTGTGTGGTAGGGCGTTGTTGTTCGTGTTTTCTTGGTAGGGCGTTGTTGTTGGTGTTTTCTTGGTAGGGCGTTGTTGTTCGTGTTTTCTTGGTAGGGCGTTGTTGTTTGTGTTTTCTTGGTAGGGCGTTGTTGTTTTCTTGGTATGGCGTTGTTGTTGGTGTGTTCTTGGTAGGGCGTTGTTGTTCGTGTTTGTGTGGTAGGGCGTTGTTGTTCGTGTTTTCTTGGTAGGGCGTTGTTGTTGGTGTTTTCTTGGTAGGGCGTTGTTGTTCCTGTTTTCTTGGTAGGGCGTTGTTGTTTGTGTTTTCTTGGTAGGGCGTTGTTGTTTTCTTGGTAGGGCGTTGTTGTTGGTGTTTTCTTGGTATGGCGTTGTTGTTGCTGTGTTCTTGGTAGAGCGTTGTTGTTCGTGTTTTCTTGGTAGGGCGTTGTTGTTTGTGTTTTCTTGGTAGGGTGTTGTTGTTGGTGTTTTCTTGGTAGGACGTTATTGTTGGTGTTTTCTTGGTTGGGCGTTGTTGTTGGTGTTTTCTTGGTAGGGCGTTGTTGTTCGTGTTTTCTTGGTAGGGCGTTGTTGTTGGTGTTTTCTTGGTAGGGCGTTGTTGTTGGTGTTTTCTTGGTAGGGAGTAGTTGTGTTCTTAGTAGGGCGTTGTTGTTGGTGTTTTCTTGGTAAGGCGTTGTTGTTGGTGTTTTCTTGGTAGGGCGTTGTTGTTCGTGTATTCTTGGTAGGGCGTTGTTGTTGGTGTTTTCATGGTAGGGCGTTGTTGTTTGTGTTTTCTTGGTAGGGCGTAGTTGTGTTCTTGGTAGGGCGTTGTTGTTGGTGTTTTCTTTGTAGGGAGTTGTTGTTGGTGTTTTCTTGGTAGGGCGTTGTTGTTCGTATTTTCTTGGTAGGGCGTTGTTGTTGGTATTTTCTTGCTTAAGCATGGATCTAATTGCTTTCACTGTATTATTGGAAGCGCTATTTTGATTGCTGTATTTCCTAGAGTACACTTAACATTAAATTGGTTTTTATTTTGTGTGTGCGGCTTGTTTTTTTGGTAAAGCCGACAACAATGCACGCCGAGCTGCATCATTTGAGGTGTGTGGGAAGGTTATGGAGTCTGCCTTTTTCATGTAGCAAGCTGTTTGCAGGCCCCGCCTGATGCGCAGTTTCTGACCAACATTCCTGCTGCATAATTTAAGACTCCATTCAATCCATGCTGCTCTGATCGCGTGAGAGGGCAAGGTAACTAAC
Source organism: Ariolimax columbianus (assembly GCA_036924085.1). Taxonomy (NCBI): domain Eukaryota; kingdom Metazoa; phylum Mollusca; class Gastropoda; order Stylommatophora; family Arionidae; genus Ariolimax; species Ariolimax columbianus. The sequence goes on along the minus strand of JAVGWX010000025.1, from coordinate 16,214,771 downwards.
TTGGGAATTCTGAAGTAAAAGTAAAGCGGAAATTCAGCAGAATAAACCACTGGTTCGAAAAAAGAGTTTTTGAAGACTCTGTTGTTCTAATCCGCAGTTTGTGAGAGGTGAGGTGGTCAGTGCCCTTCCTTGCTGTTTTTACTTTCCCTAACTCATGCGACATATACCCATTTACAGCTAGGTTGACTGGAGAATGGGTCAGTGATTAAAATCACGACTGAGAATTATTTAGTCTCAGGGCACGATTCGAACCGAGGCAACAACAATAACAACAACAAAAAAACAACAACAACAGCAACAACAACAACAACAACAACAACAACAGCATCAACAACAAAACAACAACAACAACAACAACAACAACAGCAACAACAACAGCAACAACAACAACAACAACAGCAACAACAACAACAACAACAATAACAACAACAACAGCATCAACAACAAAACAACAACAACAGCATCAAAAACAAAACAACAACAACAACAGCAACAACAATAGCATCAACAACAAAAGCAACAACAACAACAGCAACAACAAAACAACAACAACAGCAACAACAACAACAGCAACAACAACAGCATCAACAACAAAACAACAACAACAACAGCAACAGCAACAACAACAGCATCAACAACAAAACAACAACAACAGCAACAACAACAACAAAACAACAACAATAGCATCAACAATAAAACAACAACAACAGCATCAACAACAAAACAACAACAACAGCATCAACAACAAAACAACAACAACAGCATCAACAACAAAACAACAACAACAGCAATAACAACAACAACAACAACAACAACAGCATCAACAACAAAACAACAACAACAGCAACAACAACAACAACAACAATAACAACAACAACAGCATCAACAACAAAACAACAACAACAGCAACAACAACAACAAAACAACAACAACAGCATCAACAACAAAACAACAACAACAGCATCAACAACAAAACAACAACAACAACAACAACAGCAACAACAACAACAACAAAACAACAACAACATCATCAACAACAAAACAACAACAACAGCATCAACAACAAAACAACAACAACAGCATCAACAACAAAACAACAACAACAGCAATAACAACAACAACAGCATCAACAACAAAACAACAACAACAGCATCAACAACAAAACAACAACAACAACAACAGCATCAACAACAAAACAACAACAACAGCATCAACAACAAAACAACAACAACAGCAACAACAACAAAACAACAACAACAGCAATAACAACAACAACAACAGCATCAACAACAAAACAACAACAACAGCATCAACAACAAAACAACAACAACAACAACAGCATCAACAACAAAACAACAACAAGAGCATCAACAACAAAACAACAACAACAGCAACAACAACAACAACAACATAAAATATCGGACATGCTTATAAAGAAAAAACATGTTGAACAACAAAACGCTTTTGCAATAAGCCCAGAGAAGATGGACGGGCCATATTTCTCGAATGCTGGATGCGCGCCTCCACAAGCAGTTGCAAAGCGGTGATCACAGAACAGGGAGGCGCGCGTCAGGGGGAACAAAAGGAACGCTAAAGAGACTCCGGACAGATGTATGTGAAAAGCTTCAATATTGATGTCACCTCCTGAGAGATGCCTGAACAGGTCGGTTTCTCCTGACATTCTAGCAATTCAGGAGGTAGTTATCTTAAATGAAAATGAATTCTTCTTCTTCGTTCATCCTCACATCAAGGTTCCGGTTTCTCTTACAAAGGACACCGTTGTTTGTAAGGCTGTTTCGTCTCCATACAGTTTTTGTCTGATATCTGTCTCACGAGGCCAGTATTGTTCTCTCTTTTCCTGCGTGAGCGTGCAGCTTTGCAGGATGTGTTCCACGGTTATGATATGCTCCCCACATGCGCACCTGTCATCTGTCCCAATCCTCATTTTGTTGTAAAGATGACCCTTAAGTCTGTTATCCCCAGTATTCAGTCTAAAGATGATAACTGGCTCTTCTCTAGTTAAGTTAAAGTAGCTGTTTTCTTTCAGGAAGTCGGGGTGTTGATCAGCCCATTTTACCCTGAAGTTGGCTTTAATTATGGCCTTGACCTCATTAAATGGGGAACTCAGAAGAAGCTAGTCCAGTCAGGCACAACATACTGACCAGGACGTCCTATCAGGGTCAGGCACAATATACTGACCAGGACGTCCTATCAGGGTCAGGCACAACATACTGACCAGGACGTCCTATCAGGGTCAGGCACAATATACTGACCGGGACGTCCTATCAGGGTCAGGCACAACATACTGACCAGGACGTCCTATCAAGGTTAGGCACAACATACTGACCAGGACGTCCTATCAGGGTCAGGCACAACATACTGACCAGGACGTCCTATCTGGGTCAGGCACAACATACTGACCAGTACTTCCTGTCAGGGTCAGGCACAACATACTGACCAGTACCTCCTATCAGGGTCAGGCACAACATACTGACCAGGACGTCCTATCACGGTCAGGCACAACATACTGACCAGGACGTCCTGTCAGGATCAGGCACAACATACTGACCAGGACGTCCTGTCAGGGTCAGGCACAACATACTGACCAGGAGGTCCTGTCAGGATTAGGCACAACATACTGACCAGGACATCCTATCAGGGTCAGGCACATCATACTGACCAGAACGTCGCATCAGGGTCAATACACTGACCAAGACCCCACTCTCTCTTCCATGTAGCGTTCCTAGGAAACATGCTGTTTTCAAGGTATCCTGGCTGACGAGATGGAAGTGATCCATGTAGTACTGAGCGCCACTCACATAAAGCCAATCATAGCACAACCGCCTAGAAGACCGTAGTCCACCTTCATTAGCGTGCTCCGGATGTAAGGAAAGCTACTACAACCTGCCATTTTCAGGGTGCACAAAAGAGTAAACGTACTGTGGCCATTAGACAACAACACTACCACCACCAGCAACAACAACAACAACAACCTCATTATATGGTGATATATGATGATGAGGGGACGGCGGGGACTAGTGGTTAAGTGACACGGAAGCCCTCGAAGGTGCTGGGTTCGATCTCCATCACAGCACCGACCGTTACCCCGGGGAAGCAAACCCTTAAAAAATACAGGAGGAAGCAGACCCCTTCATACAATGCATGCTGAAGTCGGATGCACTGGGCCGACAGGCGCAAAATAAAAACCGCAGTGCAACATACGCCGTCTTGGGGAATAGAGAAATATGGTGAAAGCCAAAAACAAAACAAAAAACAAAAAAATTGATATATGATGATCAGGTATATTTGTGTGGAACCTTCCACAAATCCTTTGCTAAATTAACTGGTTCTAGAACACATATGAGAAACACTTTTACCTGCTGAACAAATCCTTAAGCTCTTGTTCAGAGCTAAATTGTCCGAGGTTAGCAACGAATAGAGTCGAACACGGCGAGGCCAAAGAAAGACTTGATTGGGCGGACGTCGGTATACAGTTGGGAATCTGTGAACAGAGACGCAAATATGGGAAATGAAACAAACCTATAATGGGGAAAGAGATACAAATATGGGAAATGAAACAAACCTATAATGGGGAAAGAGATACACATATGGGAAATGAAACAAACCTATAATGGGGAAAGAGATACAAATATGGGAAATGAAACAAACCTATAATGGGGAAAGAGATACAAATATGGGAAATGAAATAAACCTATAATGGGAAAATGGGGAAAGATTAAAATATGAGAAATGAAACAAACATATAATGGGGAAATGGGAAAAGAGATTCAAATATGGGAAATGAAACTAACCTATAATGGGGAAATGGGGAAATAACTACAAATATGGGAAATGAAACAATTTGATATAAATGTTTTATGCAACTATGGATCTTGGACCATGAGACTAGTACTGGACATTTAACAAGTTGACATTACTCTGGGATGGCTTGGAGCAGGGATTCACGTTCGCAATGTAGCACGTTGATGTAGTTCTGGTAAACTTTTGGAATCTAGGGCCAAGGGCGAATTTAAGAAATCAAATGTTGATATCATCAGCATCATCTTCTGGTTGATCAGTCCGGAGACTGGTTGTAAGGTTGTCTGAGACTTGTTGTAAGGTTGTCTGAGACTGGTTGTAAGGTTGTCTGAGACTGGTTGTAAGGTTGTCTGAGACTGGTTGTAAGGTTGTCTGAGACTGGTTGTAAGGTTGTCTGAGACTTGTTGTAAGGTTGTCTGAGACTGGTTGTAAGGTTGTCTGAGACTGGTTGTAAGGTTGTCTGAGACTGGTTGTAAGGTTGTCTGAGACTTGTTGTAAGGTTGTCTGAGACTTGTTGTAAGGTTGTCTGAGACTGGTTGTAAGGTTGTCTGAGACTGGTTGTAAGGTTGTCGAAGACTGGTTGTAAGGTTGTCTGAGACTGGTTGTAAGATTGTCTGAGACTGGTTGTAAGGTTGTCTGAGCATGTCTCTCCATTTGACCCTATCCTCTGATTGATCAGTACGGAGACTGGTTGTAAGGTTGTCTGAGACTGGTTGTAAGGTTGTCTGAGACTGGTTGTAAGGTTATCTGAGACTGGTTGTAAGGTTGTCTGAGACTGGTTGTAAGGTTATCTGAGACTGGTTGTAAGGTAGTCTGAGACTGGTTGTAAGGTTGTCTGAGACTGGTTGTAAGTTTGTCTGAGACTGGTTGTAAGCTTGTCTGAGACTGGTTGTAAGGTTGTCTGAGCATGTCTCTCCATTTGACCCTATCCTCTGATTGATCAGTACGGAGACTGGTTGTAAGGTTGTCTGAGACTGGTTGTAAGATTGTCTGAGACTTGTTGTATGGTTGTCGAAGACTGGTTGTAAGGTTGTCTGAGACTGGTTGTAAGATTGTCTGAGACTGGTTGTAAGGTTGTCTGAGACTGGTTGTAAGGTTGTCTGAGACTGGTTGTAAGGTTATCTGAGACTGGTTGTAAGGTAGTCTGAGACTGGTTGTAAGGTTGTCTGAGACTGGTTGTAAGTTTGTCTGAGACTGGTTGTAAGCTTGTCTGAGCATGTCTCTCCATTTGACCCTATCCTCTGATTGATCAGTACGGAGACTGGTTGTAAGGTTGTCTGAGACTGGTTGTAAGGTTGTCTGAGACTGGTTGTAAGCTTGTCTGAGACTGGTTGTAAGGTTGTCTGAGCATGTCTCTCCATTTGACCCTATCCTCTGATTGATCAGTACGGAGACTGGTTGTAAGGTTGTCTGAGACTGGTTGTAAGGTTTTCTGAGACTGGTTGTAAGGTTGTCTGAGACTGGTTGTAAGGTTGTCTGAGACTTGTTGTAAGGTTGTCTGAGACTGGTTGTAAGGTTGTCTGAGACTGGTTGTAAGGTTGTCTGAAACTGGTTGTAGGGTAGTCTGAGACTGGTTGTAAAGTTGTCTGCGACTGGTTGTAAAGTAGTCTGAGACTGGTTGTAAGGTTGTCTGAGACTGGTTGTAAGGTTGTCTGAGACTGGTTGTAAGGCTGTCTGAGACTGGTTGTAAGGTTGTCTGAGACTGGTTGTAAGGTTGTCTGAGACTGGTTGTAAGGTTGTCTGCGACTGGTTGTAAAGTAGTCTGAGACTGGTTGTAAGGTTGTCTGAGACTGGTTGTAAGGTTTTCTGTGACTGGTTGTAAGGTTGTCTGAGACTGGTTGTAAGCTTGTATGAGACTGGTTGTAAGGTTGTCTGAGCATGTCTCTCCATTTGACCCTCTCCTCTGGTTGATCAGTCCGGAGACTGGTTGTTAGGTTGTCTGAGCATGTCTCTCCATTTGACCCTATCCTCTGATTGATCAGTACGGAGACTGGTTGTAAGGTTGTCTGAGACTGGTTGGAAGGTTGTCTGAGACTGGTTGTCTGAGACTGGTTGTAAGGTTGTCTGAGACTGGTTGTAAGGTTGTCTGAGATTGGTTGTAAGGTTGTCTGAGACTGGTTGTAAGGTTGTCTGAGCATGTCTCTCCATTTGACCCTATCCTCTGATTGATCAGTACGGAGACTGGTTGTAAGGTTGTCTGAGACTGGTTGGAGGGTTGTCTGAGACTGGTTGTCTGAGACTGGTTGTAAGGTTGTCTGAGACTGGTTGTAAGGTTGTCTGAGATTGGTTGTAAGGTTGTCTGAGACTGGTTGTAAGGTTGTCTGAGCTTGTCTCTCCATTTGACCCTATCCTCTGGTTGATCAATCTTTAAAGTGGTTTGTAAGGTTGTCTGAGTATGAACGTACCTTCAATCCGTTTATAAATTTACAATTTACTCACACACATCACGTTTATACATTTACAATAACTCACATACATCACGTTTATATATTTACAAAAACTCACATTCATCACGTTTATAGATTTACAATAACTCACATACACAACGACTATAAAAGTGCGTAAACTCACCGGACTTGAAGATAACGACGGGTATGGCCAGGAATATGTCAACGTTTGCTGTCACATTAAATTAAAATAAAAGCCAAAAAGATATTAGTGAATGAGAAATGAGTCGTTCAATATTATCAGACAAGGTCAATATACTGGTAGCTATAATAAAAACATAGAATAATTTAACATAATACATACACAAATAAAGCTAGAGTTGAATGTGCGAGAGACGAGATGGATAAGATACAGACTCATGTAGGAACGACGCCATGCCGCTGTGCCATGTTGGTATTCAATGCAAACGATGAGTTTGGTTACTCGTTTGTTTGGAGGCGGGGTGGGGTGGGAGAGGGGTGAGGTCGGATCCCTGATCTCTGGGTAGTGGGGTCGGACCCCTGATCGCTGGGTAGTGGAGTCGGACCGTTAATCTCTCGGTAGTGGGGTTTGACCCCTGATCTCTGGGTAGTGGGGTCGGACCCCTGATTTCTAGGTAGTGAGGTAGGACTCCTGATCTCTGGGTAGTGAGATCGGACCTCTGATCTCTGGGTAGTTAGATCGGACCCTCATATCTGGGTAATGAGAGTGGATCCCTGATCTCTGGGTAGTGGGATCGGACCTCTGATATCTGGGTAGTAGGGTCGGACCATTCATATCTGGGTAGTGGGGTCGGACCTCTGATTTCTGCGTGGTGGGCTCGGACCACTGATCTCTGGATAGTGAGATCGGACCCCTGATCTCTGGGTAGTGAGATCGGACCCCTGATCTCTGGGTAGTGGGGTCTGACCCATGATCTCTCTGTAGTGGGGTCGGACCCCTGATCTTTGGGTGGTGGAGTCGGACCCCTGATCTCTGGGTAGTGAGATCGGACCCCTGATATCTGGGTAGAGGGGCTGGACCCCTGATCTCTGGGTGGTGGAGTCGGACCCCTGATCTCTGGGTAGTGGGGTCGGACACCTGATCTCTGGGTAGTGAGATCAGACTCCTGATCTCTGGGTAGTTAGATCGGACTCTCATCTCTGGGTAATGAGATCAGACCCCTGATCTCTGAGTAGTGAGATCGGACCCCTGATATCTGGGTAGCGGGGTCGGATCCCTCATCTCTGGGTAGTGGGGTCGGACCTCTGATCTCTGCGTGGTGGGCTCGGACCACTGATCTCTGGATAGTGAGATCGGACCCCTGATCTCTGGGTAGTGAGATCGGACCCCTGATATCTGGGTAGAGGGGCTGGACCCCTGATCTCTGGGTGGTGGAGTCGGACCCCTGATCTCTGGGTAGTGGGGTCGGACACCTGATCTCTGGGAGGTGAGATCAGACTCCTGATCTCTGGGTAGTTAGATCGGACCCTCATATCTGGGTAATGAGAGTGGATCCCTGATCTCTGGGTTGTGGGATCGGACCTCTGATATCTTGGTAGTAGGGTCGGACCCCTAATATCTAGGTAGTGAGGTCGGACCTCTGATCTCTGCGTGGTGGGCTCGGACCACTGATCTCTGGATAGTGAGATCGGACCCCTGATCTCTGGGTAGTGAGATCGGACCCCTGATCTCTGGGTAGTGGGGTCTGACCCATGATCTCTCGGTAGTGGGGTCGGACCGCTGATCTCTGGGTGGTGGAGTCGGACCCCTGATCTCTGGGTAGTGAGATCGGACCCCTGATATCTGGGTAGAGGGGCTGGACCCCTGATCTCGGGGTGGTGTAGTCGGACCCCTGATCTCTGGGTAGTGGGGTCGGACCCCTGATCTCTGGGTAGTGAGATCAGACTCCTGATCTCTGGGTGGTTAGATCGGACTCTCATCTCTGGGTAATGAGATCAGACCCCTGATCTCTGAGTAGTGAGATCGGACCCCTGATATCTGGGTAGTGGGGTCGGATCCCTCATCTCTGGGTAGTGGGGTCGGACCCCTAATCTCTGCGTGGTGGGCTCGGAACTCTGATTTCTGGGTAGTGATATCGGACCCCTGATCTCTGGGTAGTAGGGTCTGACCCATGATCTCTGTGTATTGGGGTTCGGAACCCTAATCTCTGGGTAGTTAGATCGAACTTCTCCTCTTTGGGTAGTGAGGTCGAACCCTTGATCTCTGGGTAGTGAGATCAGACCCTCATCTCTGGATAGTGAGATTGGACTCCTGATCTCTGGGTAGTGCGGTCGGACCCCTGATCTCTTTGTAGTGGAGTAGGACCCCTGATATTTGGGTGGTGAGATCAGACCCCTGATCTCTGGGTAGTGAGATCAGACCCCTGATCTCTGGGTAATGAGATCAGATCCCTGATCTCTTGGTGGTGAGATCGGACCCCTTATCTAGGGTAATGAGATCGGACCCCTGATCTCTGGGTAGTGAGATCGGACACCTGTATTCAGTTCCGAGCACGTTAAAAATCCCTTTGCAGTTATAAGTTTAAAAGAGTAGGCTTAACGGCGACTGCCCGGACAACCATTCTGGTTTAAAAATCTACCCAATTTATTTGTATCTTCTTTGCTCTATTTATAGCATTCGGCTACCTCGCAACAGACATTAACATTCCTGTTTGAATACCAGGATTCCAATTATTCCACGTATTGCAAGTGACCTGAAAAGGAAGTTAGGTGACGGGCTACTGTAACTTTCTTCCCATCCTCAAAGCTGCAGTGCTATGCTTGGCCTCGTCTGTGTATCACTTACTACTACGGGGATCACGTCAATCCACACTTAGTTAGCCATTCTGCCGTGAAAACATCTTATTTTCAGGTATCGTTGCGTGGAAAAGAGGTGTGGTTTTGGTCAGTATATTGCGCCTGACTCTGACGCGACGTCCGAGTCAGTACCCATACAATAAGCAGAATGATCTCTCTCAATACACCACTATATTTCTCATTTTCAAATACACATTTCCAAATTCTATTGCCATCACAAACAGATACAGACACGCATATGTACACTGACGAATACTTTCACTTTACAAACATATACAAACACATCTATATACTGGCCAATTCGTCCTAATATCACCGAAAGGACTGCGGTCTGGTATAGAAAATAGCATATTTTTGCTACCTAAATTCAGAAAGACAAACATTCAATTTAAATTTAAAAATTCAGACAGCAGAACACAGTAAGCAGTCCAACAGAATCAATGTCAGTGACTGTCAAAACTCATTGTCACAAGTAACTGATAAAACGCGTTCTCAGAACGTGATGTCAAAACTAATTGTCACAAGTAACTGATAAAATGCGCTCTCAGAACGTGATGTCTAAACTCATTGTCAAGAGTAACTGATAAAACGCACTGTCAAAACGCATTGTTTTTAGTTCGTATCAAAACTCTCACAAGTAACTGTCCAAACGCTTTGTCTAAACTATTTGTCACAAGTAACTGTCAAAACGCGTTGTCTAAACTCATTGTCACAAGTAACTGTCCAAACGCGTTGTCAAAACTATTTGTCACAAGTAACTGTCAAAACGCGTTGTCTAAACTCATTGTCACAAGTAACTGATAAAACGCTCTGTCAAAACGCATTATTTTTAGTTCGTGTCAAAACTCTCACAAGTAACTGATAAAACGCGCTGTCAAAACGTATTGCTTGTAGTTGGTGTCAAAACTCTCACAAGTAACTGATAAAACGCGATGTCAAAAAGCACCGTTTTTAGTTGCTGTCAAAACGCGTTTATTGTCAAAATTTATTATCAAAATTTATAGTCAAAATTATTTGTCTAAATTTATAGTTAAAATTTGTTGTGAAAATTGATTGTCAAAATTCTTTGTTGTAGCTCATTGTCAAAATTTGTTAGCAAAAATTCATTGTCAAAATTCCTTATCAAAATTTATTGTCTAAATCTATTGTAAAATTCATTGACAAAATTTACTGTCAAAATTCATTGTCAATACTCATGTAAAAACTCAATGACTAAAATGTATTGTCAGAATTTTGTCAAAACGTCTTGTCGGAATAATGTAAAATATAATCTTACAGGACTGGCTAACATGGGAGCTGACATCAAAGTGTGAGGCTGTCCAACTGTTTGAACCCCAGCTGCCATTTGCCCAGGGGGCGGCCCTATAATCGTTGTTGGTTGAACCTGATTGGTGGAAAGTTGAAGATGTATTTACATTAAAAAAAACAAATGCAAATTATTTTGTACTGAACAAAGATTCGAGGACTTACATCTTAACCACTATTTGTAGTCTTCGGTAACATCACCGTAGATAGTTTCTTTTCATTTCTTTCTTTATCTCTCAATTTCAAATTCTTTTTTTTATCTCGCTCCTGGAATAGCTTTATAAATCAGGAAACCGATAATTTATATTAACAGATTTATAACTCACTACTAAGAAAACGCGCTGGAGGGGAGGGGGGGGGAAGGGGGGGGGAGGGGGGGATTATTAACTTATCATTATGTAGAGAATGACGACTCAATAGAGTTGTTCATGGAAAAAGCAGTCCCACCCAACACTAGTTGCTGAAAAGACCATGTACTATAAGGATACACGCGTAAGCATTGATACACACTTGATATAAGAGAGCCAGCTAGAATGGTTATCTCTATGCTTTGTAGGAAGCGGACAAAAAGACAAGGTAATAATTCGTGTTGTTCTTTACGTGCTCTGATTGGTTGAGTGATGATGTTGGACTATTTCCTGAGTTCTGCTGTCTAGTTTTACAATTTTTATTGAATGTTTGTCTTTCTGGATTCTACTGGCGAAAAAAACAAACAATTTTCTTTAACAGACGGAAGTCATTTGTGTGATATCAAGACGTATTGGCCAGTGTATGGATGTGTGTGTGTATCTGTTTGTAATGTAGACGTATTGGTCAATGTATGGATGTATGTGTGTGTATCTGTTTGTAATGTGGACGTATTGGCCAGTGTATTTATGCATGTGTGTATCTGTTTGTAATGTGGACGTATTGGTCAGTGTATGTATGCGTGTGTGAATCTGTTTGTAATGTGGACGTATTGGTCAGTGTATGTATGCGTGTGTGTATCTGTTTGTAATGTGGACGTATTGGTCAGTGTATGTATGCGTGTGTGTATCTGTTTGTAATGTGGACGTATTGGTCAGTGTATGTATGCGTGTGTGTATCTGTTTGTAATGTGGACGTATTGGCCAGTTTATAGATGCGTGTGTGTATCTGTTTGTAATGTGGACGTATTGGCCAGTTTATGGATGCGTGTGTGTATCTGTTTGTAATGTGGACGTATTGGTCAGTGTATGTATGCGTGTGTGTATCTGTTTGTAATGTGGACATATTGGTCAGTGTATCTATGCGTGTGTGTATCTGTTTGTAATGTGGACGTATTGGCCAGTTTATAGATGCGTGTGTGTATCTGTTTGTAATGTGGACGTATTTGTCAGTGTATGTATGCGTGTGTGTATCTGTTTGTAATGTGGACGTATTGGTCAGTGTATGGATGCGTGTGTGTATCTGTTTGTAATGTGCTTCACTATGACAGTTTTGCCTTGTTCTTATTTTTTCGGCTGGAAAGGGAGAGGGGGATGGGGACTTTTATTGGGTGGGTTTGTTTGTTTTTTTTTTTTTGCGTTCGCCTTATTTCTCTAATCCCCAAGGCGGTGTGCATTGCACTGCGTTTTTATTTTGCGCCTGTCGGCCCAGTGCATCCGACTTCAGCATGCATTTTATGTAAGGGTCTGCTTCCTCCTGCATTTTCTAAGGGTTTGCTTCCCCGGGGTAACGGCCGGTGCTGAGATTGGGATCGAACCCAGCACCTTATGGTTGTGAGCCGTGTCACATAACCACTAGGCCACGCCGTCCCCTCATTGGGTGCGTTTGAATATGCAAAGTGTATGTTAGCAAATAGACCATAACGATCTGCCGCGGGACTACATTTACCTGTTGAAAGGTAGCTAAAGTGACATGATCTTTGCAAACTGAACATTTACAATAAGGTCGAAAGTGTAAAACGGAGTACAAACCGTCAAAGAGTGCAACGTGCAAAACATACTCTAAACGTATAAAATAGATTGCACAATGTTGAAGAGTATAAAGTGTAAAGGGATTCTAATGTGTAAAATAGAGCCTACAGTGAAAAGAGTCTAAAGCGTAGAACATATTCGAAAGTGTAAGACATAGAATACAATGTAAAGAGTCCAATGGCTTATATAGACTGAAAGTGTAAATCAGTGTGCATTGTAAACAAGTGCGAAGTCTTATACATACTCTAAAGTGAAAAACAGAGTGCGCAATGTAAAAGAGTGTGAAGCAAAACAAGGACGTAAAGTGTAAAACAGAACGTACAATGTAAAAGAGCCTAAAGTGTAAAGGGACTCTGAAGTGTAAAACAAAGCACACAATGTAAAGGGGTCTAAAGTGTGAAGTGACTCTGAAGTGTAAAACAGAGCACACAATGTAAAAGAGTCTAAAGTGCAATGGGACTCTGAAGTGTAAAACAGAGCACACAATGTAAAAGAGTCTAAAGTGCAATGGGACTCTGAAGTGTAAAACAGAGCACACAATGTAAAAGAGTCTAACACGTAAAACGAGTCTAAATAATGCACATTGATCGCATACGTGAGTTCAGATGAAAACACAGAATGGGATGATATCATACAAGTAGGCTTGCTAGAAAACATTAGGACAACAGACAGATTGATCAGCCGAAAAGACCAACAGAGAACGGTAAAAAAAGAAGATAATAGCTGTCCATCGTTGTCGATGAGGACCGTCGACATTATCCTTAACACAGCTTATCTTGAACGACGTGGGTGCGCATGTGGCTTAACAGGTCAATAGAGGCACGAAAACATATGTTGCATGGCGGGCACACGAGGTCTGTAGAAGGTGATGGCGTTCCAGCTGTTCCTGACTTCCGGGTCTCGCGTCTGCTCTGGCTGTCACAACACGGTGGTCTTCGTAGGTAGCTACATCCGCACGACACGGTGGTCCTCGCTAGTAGCTACGCCCGCTTTGACTGCGCTTCTCCAGTCAGATGTTTTGTGCAAGACATTCACAGGTGATGATATCTATCTGGCAATTTTACAGTGAATCCTTCAGACCGTCTTTAAAACGTTTCTTTGGGCGCCCCCCCCCCCTCGCGCCATCCCTCTCTCAGCTCGCCGCAGAGGAGCTACTTTGGGAGCCGTTCGTCTGACATAAGGACGAGGTGTCAGGCCCATCCTAGTCGAGCTTATACTAGCAGTGGATGGACGTTGGACATGTCAGCCCTCGAGAGAACCTCGATGTCAGTGACACGATCCTTCCAGGGGGAGGATTCGCCTCTGACAACTAGCGTGGAAGTGGTTTAACCTCCTTGCATGTCCATATTAAAAAAAAATTGAAGATAAATAATAGTTTAATATCATGGTACGGACATAGATAGGTCCTGACATAGAATCCACAGGCACAGAGAAAGAGAGGTAGAACTAGAAAAAAATCAGGAAACAAAACTGTGAGATTGTATTTCGGTCCCACTACCTCAACTGGAGAGAGGTAGAAAGAGCAGTTCAGGACCCAACTTTTTGGTTGAGTTTTGACGTGACCTATTCTCCGAGACGGGCATTGATAATATTGATGATGTAAGTAGTGAATAATATAAAGGATATAGTTGCTTGGGACCGGCAGCTGGTAGGACCAATAATGGCATATAATGTGCCAGTCGGAATGGCACATGTTGATAAACAGGCGCTAACAGCAACTTCATTTTTGAACAGTGGAAACTTAATTTGCTCTCTTTTGTGTCATTGTGGTAAATTTTGTGAGGCTTAAGTTAAAAAAAAAGGAATTTTAAATTCATTTAATTAATTTCATGATAAATATCAAACATCTAATGGTTTGCTTAACCAAACTCTACCAAATGAAAGTCTATTAAATTTACATACACGAGACATTTAACAAAATCTACAGGAGAAGCTGAGAATGAAAAATATTATATGAAAGTAAGGTCAGGGGGATATAGAAAACACAAACCTATAAATAATTATAACTGTAAATACGAATTGAACATATTGTGCATTTGTCATTTTTTTTTAATCCCCGAAAAAAAAAATAAAAAAATATTTGTTTCTTTCAACGGGATTGACGTAGGTATTGTTAGTTTTCTTTAAAATCAATGCAGTCTAACGCTCTTCTGGCGTAGACAATTGTAGATCAATTTTAATCGCCGCTTATGTCATGCCCTCAGTGTGGCAGTCGTCCAACTATGGCCTATGTCCCGTTACACAGAGAAACTATGGCTGTATGGTTGTAGAAGAGGGTAAACCTCACTGTAAGTCTCCCTTTATGACATGACCCCCCCCAGTGTGGCAGTCGTCCTACTATGGTCTCTGTTCTGTTACACAGAGAAACTATGGCTGTATGGTTGTAGAAAGGGTAGACCTCACTGTAAGTCTCTCCTTTATGACATGACACGCCCCCCCCCCCCCCCACAGATAGGAAAGTTCTGGAAATTGTGTATATTTAATTTAAACATTCTTGAGAAAGTGCGATTTTTTGGCAATTAAAACTTTTAAAATTAATAGCAATGAAATACACACACACACACACACACACATACTATAATAACAATAATTCAATAACAGCATAAATAGTTCGAGTAAAAGTAATTTAGACTTGTTCTAATGTAAACAAGGCGAGACAAGTAATACATAATTAAATATGGCAAACAAAGGTAAGAGAGAAATAATAAATAACTATTATGAAGTAAAACTATATAATATAGCAAAAATAAATAATTATGTGAAGTTCTTCTTCTTCTTCTTCTGCGTACACAGTCAGACAGTAACCATTATTTTTTCCAGAAAAGCGGCGGTCATCCTGAGGCTCTCGCCACTGCCATAGAGCTTGTCTTGCAGTTCCACTGGTAATGGCCACATCTGCTCTCTCTGATCCTCGTATGTCGGGCAGTTCTGCAGCAGATGTTCAGTGGTCATTTTACCAGTACCGCACGGGCATTCGTCGGTACACCCTATCTTCAATTTGTTGAATAGGTGGTACCTCAGTCTGTTGTGGCCAGTGCGAAGTCTGAAGACAACTACCTGCTCTCTTCGGTTCAACTGGTAATAGGCATCGTTTTTGGTGTAACCAGAATGTTCGGTTTCCCATTTGGTCATGTATCTGGCTTTGATAAGCCGTTTTGACTCTTCGTACGTCATACTGGTATCTGTTTGTGGTAGTCTTGCACCTTCTTTTGCCAGTCTATCTGCCTCCTCGTTGCCTTGGATGTTGCAGTGTGACGGGACCCACTGTACCACTACCCTTTTTGGTGCGGACTGCTGGCACAGTTTGCAGAGTGCTGCTCTTAAGTCATTAAGCTCAGTGTTTTTCTGGCTTTTTAGCGCTGTGACTACGGCGAGAGCATCTGTCAGCAGGACTATATGGCTCTCATTTTCACTGTGTGTCACCATTTCTTCCACTGCCGCCCCCAGTGCCTCTGCCTCCGCTCTGAAATTGCTTGTGTACTTACCAGTAGCGAATGACAGTGTTATTTTTCTGCCATTTGGTAGGTTCAGGGATGCTCCTGCCCCTCCGTTCTGTGTAGTGTTTGTTACAGAACCGTCGGTGTATGCATGGGTCCAGCCCATGCTTGGGTAGCTTTTCGTTATGAAGCTTAGGGTAGTGTCTCTCCTTTCTTTTTCAGTCTGGCAGTTTTTGTTTGCAATACCTGGTATATTTTCTACCACCTCTGGAAATATATCCTGCCTCCAGGTAGGTTTTCGTACAGTAGTGATGGGTTTTGGTGTTGTTAGTGCGTTTATGGGATCTTCGTGCATCTTTGCTTTGGCTATTTCTGCAAAGTTTCTCCGCTTTAGTTTCCCATTTCCCAAATTGTTTAGTCTCTGGTACATTGGGTGGTCCGTCAGTCTTCGGAGTTTCTCTGACTGCAGCTGGGCTCTGCAGTCTCTTCTATCGGTCATGGATTGCAGTTTTGTAATCTTTTCAAGTTCTACAATTGGCGTTGATTTCATGCCACCTGTTATAATTCTCATGGCTTGGTTTTGAAGTTTGTTAACTTTATCGAAGTTCGCCTTCGCTGCTGTTGTCCATGCCGCAATGCCATACTCGAGAACTGGTCTCACTCTTCCAGTGTACAGTTTCTTTAGTATGCCTTCGTCTGCTCCCCAGCTTGTGCCAGCAAGTTTCCTCATGATTGCCATTCTTTCTCTGGCTTTCATTCGGTTTCTCTCAATTTGACTTTTCCATGTCATGCGCCGATCAAATGTGACTCCCAGATAGGTTGGGTTGTCGTTTGGCTGCAGGATTTTGCCATTTAGACTTAATTTGGTACTTTGGGGTTTTAATGAAAGCGAGAATATTGTGCACGTGGTTTTCTCCTCGTTTATTTTGACCAGCCATGAGTTCGCCCACTCTTCCAGCGATGTTAGGGCCGTCTGCATCCGATTTCTTGCTATGGTGAGATTCTTTTCAGAGGTCCACATAGCCAGATCGTCTGCAAACATTGAGCTATGGACTCTTCTTGGTATATTCTCTGTAATATCGTTTAAATATACCAGGAAGAGTGTGGGTGACAATACTCCCCCTTGGGGTACTCCCTGCTCGAGTGTCACCTTTTTGCTCATCTGCCCTTGTACTTGGACTCTGGCCGTTCTTTGTTTGAGGTAGTGGTTGATCCACTTGTACATCTTCCCACAGACATCACTTCTTCTTAGCTTGACTCTAAGTCCGTCCTTCCAGACTTTGTCAAATGCCTTTTCCAGATCCACCCAAACAGCTACTGTGTGTTTCTGTGCCTGGTAGGCATCTTCTATCTCCTGGGCTATGAGGATGACCTGGTCCTCAGTGGATCTGTGCTGTCTAAAGCCGGCTTGCTGTGGAATTAGTATTCGTTTTTCTTCCAGATGCCACATCAGTCTGGTGTTTATCATCCGTTCCATCAGCTTGCCGACAGAGCTCAGTAGGCTGATGGGCCTGTATCCATTTGGATCTGTTTTATCCTTTCCTGTTTTTGGTACTGGTACCAGTATTGCGTCTTTCCACGCCTGGGGTACAATACCCCTTTTCCAGCTTTGGTTCAGGACTGATAGTAGTTTCCTCTTCGCTGTTTGGCCCAGCCCCATCAGCATTTCGTTTGTTATCCCGTCTTTTCCGGGAGATTTCCTTTTCTTTAGCGTTCTCATAGCCTCTTCCATTTCGCGCATTGTTAGTTTGGCCATCATGTGCTCTTCGGGAGCCGTATTTATGTTTTCGTGTCCCTTTAGCTCTTCGCTAATGTCTGTATGCTTATCTGCAGGGACCTCGATGTGGTTTGCTCTGGCATAGTGATCGACAAAGGCGTTTGCGGCTTTCTTACCTGTGATAAAGTTCTCGGCCAGCTTGATAGTAATTTGTTTATTTGACGGGGTTTCGTCGTTCATGGCTCTGACTAGCTTCCATAGCTTGTTCCCGTCTTTGTCCAGGTTTAGACTTTCCGTTTTATTTTTCCAGCTTTCTCTTGCTGTTTGCTTGAGCGTGTGTTTGTATTTTGCCGCTGCGGCTTTGAGGGCGATGTTTGCCTCCATGGATTTTTCTCGCTCTGCCATGTTCCTAGCATTTGTTACTGCATCTTCCACTTTCTGCAACTCATCATTCCAGTAGGGCTTATAGTTTTTCCTAGCTCCTCTTGGGATGGTTTCAGTGGCGGCTTGCATTATTGCCTTGCTTAGGCTCTCTACCATGGGCTTCATTTTGGTGTTTCGTGTGTTGATGGTTTCACACAGCCCATCTGTCAGGATTGCAAATCTGTCCCAGTCGGCTCGTTTGTAATTCCAACGTGGGAGCGGTTTTGTTTCCTGTGGGCCTACTTCCATGTCAATGGTTAGCCTGATCGGCCTGTGGTCGCTACCTGCCAGTTGGTTTAGCACCTGGCGGTCTATTTTAAGGTGTATGTCCTGTGTGGAGAAGGCCAAATCTGGAGTCGAGGTGGTATGCCATGTTCTTGAGTAGAAGCTAGGGCTATCCTCCGGCCTATTGATTAGGGAGAGATTTGCATCTATCTCCCAATCTTCCACTTCGTCATCTCTGCTGTCTGTGTCAGAGTATCCCCATCTCTCCGAGTGGCTGTTGAAATCTCCAACTACTATGCAGTTGGAGTCTCTGACCTCCATACTCGAGAGCGATAGGTCTCTGTTTGGTGGTCCGTACAGATTGAAAATGCGGAGCTTCGTCTCTTGAGCCATTATGTCCACTCCTACAATTTCTGCTTGTCCGGTGTGATTGACAGATACCGCGCTACTCGGTATGCAGTTTCTGGTCAGTATCAGGACCCCTCCTTTGTGGCCTTCTCTATCTAGACGGAAGGTCTGATATCCTCTGATTGAGAATTTATGGTTATTGTTGAGGTGCGTTTCCTGGATACATGCCACGTCAATCTTACCTTCATGCAGGTGGTGTGTTAGGGAAAGTTTTTTGTTAATGACTCCCTCCGCATTCCACTGTAGTATTTTGAAATTATGTGAAGTAATAAAACATAATTTATCACAAAAAAATAATTATGTGAAGCAATAGAACATAATTTAGCAAAAATAAATAATTATATAAAATAAATAAAACATTTCAGTGTAATTAAAAATAGATGATGCCAGCTAAAACCAATTAATACAGAAATCATTAACAATTACATATTAGTGAAATTACGTTAATAATAATATTTTAACTTGGATAATAATAATAATAAAATAATAATAGCAATACGAATTTAATAGCAAAATAACAAAAGCAATAACGGCAAGAAGATGCTGTTAGCGATGACGTGCAGTTGAACCAAGGAGCATGCAAGTGTTGGTGCTGCACGAAAGAAAAGGTCTATTTAAAAAATGGACGATCAAATGTGTTTTCATTATTGTACATTGACAACCACAGAGTTATTTTGTTGAAGAGTGTAGGTTAAACAGAGATCAAACAGCAAATTCACAACCAAAAACCTAACGATAGCCCATTTGTGTCATGATTATAAAAGAATTATTAATATTTTGTCCTGGTTATTTTGGTTCTAAAAAGGATCACATTTCGACTTATTGTGTTCTGTCTTCGGCGTTCGTTCTGAGAAAGACTTTGTGATGTCCTGTCTCAGTTTACAGCGATGCTGAGATATATCGTGACTTCCGGCCTGACACATCCGATTTCAGCACAGAATTATTGGGACCTGGTTTGCATTCCCTCTATAATCCGTATTCTCCAAACCAGACTGCACTAAAGCAGCCTGTTTTCAGGGCCGTAGCTTGGAGGCCGATTAAGGTTCTGATCAGCTTAGATTCGCTGACTCTGAAGCAAGCAGCCATCTATGAATCACTACCCACCGTCACTTCATTCAATGTGGTGTACCTTCTGCCCTCTCCCCCCACCCACCCCCCCTATCTAAGCTTAAAATGTTCATTACAAATAATAGTTGCCCATGGTTTCCCAAGGGGGAAGATGTCGACTGCATCAGACATGTTTATTGAGATGTGTGACCACGTAGGAGCTGTTTGGAGCAAAAAAGCTCCCTGGCAGCAACAGCAATTAAGAAACTATTCAAAGAAACTTTTACAGTGTTTCTGTAGCGTTTCTTCTGCCCCGCGACCCCCCCCCCCTCCCCCACATCCGCGGAGAGATTTGTCCTGTCCTGAGCTCATCATACGACAGTTGCTTAGGAAAGCCCTCGTCTGAAACTCGAACAACGAGCAGTTATATTTCAATGTTGACGTTTGGAACGGAGTGTGTGCATCACCATTGTTTATGTCGCCACTAAATCTCGTGGGATGACTAGTCTCTTCCTGCTGGTTATACTGGAACGTATGGAGTCCAAGGATTGATGCTGTATCTTTGCACAAAGAGTAAAAGATAAAAGGGAAGGTCACTTTTATGGGAACAATTGCCGACGGTGTGAAGATACCTCTCCATCTACTAAGCCTCAGCCTCAGCCTCAGCCGAAGCCTCAGTCTCATCCGCAGCCTCAGCCGAAGCCTACTGTAGATGCATGCCTTCTGACTCACGGAGAAATGCCATTGAAAAGTCACATCACAAGGCTGACTAAATAACGGAACTTGTATGTGTTAACTATCAGTATAACTGTAATAGCGTGTTCTGGTAACAACAATGAATATGCAGTTGGTTTCAAGTGCAGGATTCTGTGAAAGGATCACTCTCAAAAGTGATTTGTTGTATTTCGTACCGTGAATTTGTTTTATTTCTCTGTGTGAAGCATGAATTGATTATAAGCCTCGGCACCATATGTTCCGTTATTGAGTCGGCGGTAGAATGTGACATTTCAAAGGGATTTTTCCTTGTGAGTCAGACGGCCTTTTTAAAGCAGGCCATGACACCAACCTATGTAAGGTGGAGTAGCCAGTTCCCTTTCATGCCGTTTTTACCTTCCAGAACTCATTCGCCAGTTACCTATTTATAGCTGGGTCGACTGGAGCAGCGATCGTACCAGGAATGAACAACAGCTTAGATTTTTTTCTGTACTTCCGTGATCTCGAAACCTGGCACGCTGAAATCCAAGACTAGTAATTCAGTGGTCTGTCATGAACATTACCCAATTCGACTAGAACACGCAATCTGTGCTACATCAAGACCCCCTTACACATACTGATGTAGGTAGGTGTCTGAGGGTCTTGACTTTCAGTGTCCGACAAATCAGATTATGTTATGTACATAATCCAATAACAGATATTCAATGATTTTTTGTATCTTTCTATACCTGTATCTCCTCATGACAGGCTCAATCTTTAAACGTGTATTCTAAAACATTTTCATCCACATTCATAGGATGTAAAAGTTTGCCCCCATGCTAGTAGCACTACTGTATTGGACATCGGTATTCTAAGCCTCTAGTTGTATGCTAGGCACCCATTTACAGCTGTATCAACTGATGCCTGGCGGTTGAATACCGAACTTTTGCCGTGAAAAGCGAGTCCTCTACCATTTCAATAATAAAATATTCACATTACCCCACTGTTCTAAAATCAATCAAAGAAAAGGGAGTGAACAATGAAAACCCTTCTCAAGTTGCTCCTAATTTATTGAATAGTTTCCCTTCGGTCATGATATTTGTTATGTTACAATTATTTAGTCACCATTTTATGACAAATTAATTAACCTTCAATTAAATAGTGACAATTTATGTCATAAAAACAAAAAGCAAAATAATGTGACATCGTCATAAATAATGTATAATTGTGTGTGTGTGTGTGCAACATCAAGCAAATCAACGTAAAAGCTTCCAATCAAACCAAAAATGGTGCAAGAACGAACATTGACAAGTCAATTAAAAACATCAACAACAAAAATAACATAACAGAAATAAGGAAAAATGTTCGTACATTACTGCGCATAGTGGGCGGGGCAAAGAAAGGGCTGAACCTCATCGGGATCTATGATAAGTGAGAATATAAGCAAACACAGGTGGGTTAAATGGTGTCAGAAAATAATATCAAAACAAATAAGGCAACAATAAGAGGTGAATCATCTACATAAGTTAGATACGATAAGCTTGTGTGAGGGGCTGTGTTACAGTGAATATCAAATGTGAATGGGAAAAACAAACCAGTGATGTTACAATGCAGTTGTAGATGAGAATAGTAACCGATGCCCAAACTTAACGTCACTTAACGGAACTTAACGTGACTTAGCCTAACTTAACTTGACGTAACTTAACGTAGCTTAACGTAACTTAACGTCTTTATACTGGTTTAGAAGACTCTACAGAGTCTGTATACAACCAGCTTCATTTATGTTACATTGCTCTAAAAGCTATGCGTATCCAATTTATTCTTAAATGCATTAATTGTCCCTGTCCCCACTACGTCCTGTAGCAATGCATTTCAAGCATTCCCCACTCTCTGACCAAACAAATATGTCCTAATATCTAATCTGGACCTCTCTTTAGTTAACTTGTAGATATGCCCTCTTGTTTTTGTAGGTGGTTGCATTTTGAAAAAAAACTTGTTATAGTCTAATTTATCCTTTCCTCTGATCAATCTTTTAAACCTGTATTAAGTCACCTCGAATTCTTCTCTTTTCTAGACACTGTTGGCCGGTTTTTCTTAATATTTCCTCATAACTGTATTTCTGGAATCACACCATCAGCTTTGTCGCTCTTGTTTGTATTCTTTCCAGCATGTTTATATCCCCTCTATGATAAGGACTCCACACCTGAACACAGTACTCCAATCTGGGTCTAACTAAAGCTTTATACAGTTTGACTATCACTTCGTTGCTCCTATGTTTAATATTTCTTTTCATCAAACCTAACATTCCATTTGCCTTTTTTACTGCTACCTAAACTTGCTCACTCACCTTACCCGTATGATCTACTATAACTCCTAGCTCCCTTTCCTTATCTATCTTTCTAATATTGTTCTCGCCCAGTCTTTAATCTAAAGAAGAGTCGAAGTCAGTACTCATAGAGTCCGAATTTTAAAACATAATATTTATGATCATATCTTCTATGTGCTAGGACATGGACGGTAACAAAATCACTTAGGACAAAATGATAGTGACTCAGGCCTTTCTTAAGATACGCTTTGTCGGAATCGCTCTACGGAAACAAATACGTATGCAAAATTGGCCTAATTCTGACATTCGATAGCTGTCCCTGGTGAATGATGCGGTAATCTATGCGGATAAGGCAAAGCATAGATGGACAGGTCACATATTGTGACAATAAGATGTTCTAATCTGGTAGCCGCCGAGGTCAAAAGAGACCAATGGGAAGACCTCCAATGCGTTGGTTAGGCCACAGCCTACTGTATTTACAGGCCTTCTGACTCACGGGGATATCACTTAGAAACGTCACATTCCAAGGCTGACTAAATAGCGGATCTTGCATATGTCAACTATAATAGCGTGTTCGAGAAACAACAATTGATATGCAGTTGTTTTCAGGCCAGGATTCTGTGAATGCATCACTCTGAACAGTGATTTGTGTGTGTTTTCTACCGTCAATTTATTTTACTTCTTTGTGTAGAGCATAGCTTGATTTATAAACATTGGTATAATATGAGCTCCGTTAATTAGTCGGCCTTGCAATGTGACATTTATAGGGATTTATCCGTGTTGTGGTTTGTAATTTGGATTAGTTACTTTACTCAATAAGTGGAGTATTTTCCTCCGATTGTCCTTGCTTAGTCGTTGTCTATTTTAAATTGTGTTTCGGTTACCCTGTTTCTTATTTCCACTGCCCAGTGCTCACGGCTGGACGTCACAAGATTTAGGCCTTCGCCATGTTTATTGACAATGCCGGTTTTGGCGCGGCTAGAAAACTACACACAGACAATAATCTACTAAACACATTAGGGTTGCGCCCCGTCAGCTAACACATTCCAAAAAAGCATCGCTCACTTCACAAGACAACGGCGTACTCGGCTCACTTCATGGAGTCGACATGGACCTCGATCTACACACTTAACATGAAACCCCAAGACGGGATCAAGATGATAAGCAGCGCATGCGCTGCAGAGGTCAGCGACCCATGGCTCACTGCTAGCGTCAGGGCCAGCGAACCAGAGCCTGCCAAGACCGTTCTACACCTCCACGCGATGATTCTGGATAACAGGTTGCAGCAGGGTAGACTGGCTTAGGAGACGGGATCGAAGACGGAATGCTAACCCGGCACGAAAAAAATGCTTGCTGAAGTCGGATTTGTTGGACCAAAATATGCAAATATCGCAGTCAAGCTGTAAACACAACGCATTCCGTTGTCTGGGCTACATTCTGCTACTTACGCCCGTTCAGGGTTTGGTAGCGGGAGATTGAGAGCGAACGAAGCCAAACCAAGCCAAGCCAAACCAAGCCAAGCCAAACCAAGCCAAGCCAAGCCAAGCCAAACAAAGCCAAGCCAAGCCAAACCACAAGACATCAGATCTTCATCCCCGGATATAGGATGTTCAGTGAGAATTGGAACTTGGAGTGTCATTTCGTTGTCTTTTTGGGGCAAAGCGGTAATAACCGTCGGCCTCGTGATCAGGTGGTGTGGGTTTGACTCCGGACTCCGCCGTCTTTTTCACTGGTGCTTAATGATGAGTACCCTGTATCTCGTAGTCGCCCCCTAGTCGTCTTGTCCTTGACTTGCCACTGGGGCCGGGCGGCTCAAGACGAGAGAGTGAGGATAACAAGTAGTGAGGTTAATCCTTACTAAAAATATCGCTAGCAAAATTAATTATTCCATCATCGTCTTCGATGGACGACGGCCTTTGCCTTTGCCTTAACATGTCGATCGACGTGACGGGCCATTGATGATTAAGCGAACATTATTATTATTAGTAGTTGTACTATTATGTTGTTGTTGTTGTTGAATGTCCACGATAAGTGACTATAATCTATTGTCCACCCTGAAAATGACGACAGGTTATCGTGTTGCAGTAGTTAGTTTTCCTTACATCCCGATCGTGATGATAAAGGTGGTCCTCCAGGCGATTGTGCTATGCTTGGCTAGCTACTACGGCGATCACGACGATCCCTCACCTCGCCATTCATGCTGTCATGAAAACAGCCCGTTTCCAGGGAGGGCTACAAGGAAGACGAGGTGAAGGTCTTGGCCCATATGTTTTGCCTGACCCTGGCTAACATGTCTGATCAGTATGTTGTGCCTGACCAGACGTTAGTCTTCCTCTCCAAGCTGACACTAGCAGTCAGCTTTGAATCTCTGGCCCTGACGCTAGCAGTCAGTTATGGGTCGCTGACCCTGACGCTAACAGTCAGCTATGGATCGCTGGCCCTGACGCTAGCAGTCAGCTATGGGTCGCTGACCCTGACGCTAGCAGTCAGCTATGGGTCGCTGACCCTGACGCTAGCAGTCAGCTATGGGTCGATAACCGCTGCAACTCATTCGCTGCACAGACACTAGACTCCTCCCCCAATCCCCCTTCTGGCAGTAGATACTAGAAGGAGAGGACGTGGTAGATTGGCTTACATCCAAAACAAGAATACCTGCAGTAAGGATGTTTATACTTTGTTTTTCAAAATGTTTTCTCTATTCTACAATTATAAAAATGTGTACCTGACTCGCAAATTGGGCAAGAAAATTAGCTAGGAAAGGAATGTGTCACACAATGTCACATAAAAAAAAGAGTTAGAACTCGTGCAATAAAGGCCCTACACGTCATCCCCAACAACAGTTTGGATATGGCGCTACCTTTTCGTTGTAATCAACAGGTATTTTAGAGGCACATCAAATTCTTAAGTCATTACCACCACCACCACCACCACCACCACCACCACCACCACCACCACCACCACTACACTACCACCACCACCACCACCACCACCACCACCACCACCACCACCACCACCACCACCACCACCACCACCACCCCTACCACCACCACCATCATTATCATCACTATCAATTTTCAACGCGATCTTAACTGAACTTCTTTATTCTCGTCTAAACGACTCTGCAAAGTCTGTGTACAACCAGTTCCTTTCACATTCACGTAATCTAAAAATAACTATGCGTATTCAATATTTTTTAAAATGCATTAATTAGCCATGCCGGCACTATTTCCTGTGGCAATGCATTTTAAGCAATCATCACTCTCTAACGAAAATTTGTTGTTGTTGCTTAGATGTTTGCCTCACTAGTTTCTACTGGCGGAGGCGCGCCATTTTCCACCCCAGACCGTAGTCCATTGGGCGATATCAGGACGCATAAACCAGTGCTTGGATGATTGTGTGCGTCTGTATGTACATATGCTAGGTTTGTGCGCCCTCAGAAGCTAGCCCAACCAACGTGCAATGGAAGGGCCTCACCCTGAGGGCGCGCGTGAAAGTTGTGCAAGAGTGTGACTGTAGGACAGAGTCACATGAAACTGAGGTGATCTCCTCTGATTAAAATAAAAATGATTTTCTGGTATCTAAACTGCACCTTTCTGTAAGGAATTTGTGACTCTGTCCTGTTGTTCTGGTAGCGATTATATTAACAACAAATAAACTTCTTATAGTCAAATTTATAATTTCATTTGATTATATTATAAATCTGTATTAAGTCACCACGACTTCTTCTCTCTTCATGACACTTTAAGGCCGATATTTCTGAGTCTTTCATTTCAGAATCCCACTAACAGCTTTGTCGCTCTTCTTTGTATCCTTTCCAGCATGCTTATTTCCTCTCTACGATAAGGACTCCACACCTGTACACAGTACTCCAATCTAGGTTCAACTTATGCTGTACACAGTTTGACTTTCACTTCCTTGTTCTGTGTTCAATATTTGTTTTTTTAATAATATCTAACATATCATTTTCCTTTTTTACTGCTATCTGCCTCATCCTCAACATCATCATCACCACCATCATCACCACCATCATCATCACCACCATCATCACCATCATCTTTTTATGCTCTAGTGAGAACACCTGACTCCCCCCCTCGCCCCTCCCCAGTTGACAACATAGGAGAACACTTGTACCATAGAACATGTTTATATGTACAGTTATAGTGATGGCGGGTCAAACAGTCTTTCTTCACAATGATGAGATTGCCAGCCACAAACACAACCCTACCTAATTGCTTTCATAACATGCATGAAATAGAGTGCAATGGTGCTGTTCTTTACTCCTCAATATAATTGATCTAGAAACCAAAATATAAACCTCACTAGATGACAGAACACCAGTTGTAAGCAAAACTAGAACAATATTCTGCTAATAACTATTCTACTAAAAATGCTCGGCTTAAACAAGTTATGTTGATAAAACATGTGTTAATAAATGAATCTGTTGCTAAGAAATGTTAAGTAACAAACGTTCTATGGATAAATCTTATGTTTATTATCTGTGCTATCAAAAATTGTATGCTTATAAATGTTTTGTTAATGAATGTTCTACTAAAAATGTTCTACAAAAAATGTTCTACTATAAAATGTTCTACTAATAAATGTTCTGTAAATAAATGTACTACTATTAATTGTTCTAGAAATAAATGTTCTACTATTACATGTGCTACGTTTGAATGTTCTGCTAGTAAATGTTCTGTAAATAAATGTTCTACTATTAAATGGTCTACAAATAAATGTTCAACAAACAAATGTTCTACTATTAAATGTTCTATGTTTAAATGTTCTGTAAATAAATGTACAGTTAATAAATGTTTTACTAATAACTGTTCTACTATTAAATGTTCTACGTTTAAATGTTCTGTTAATAAATAAATGTTATGCTAAGAAATGTTTTGTAACAGTTGTTCTATTGATAAATGTTATGTTCATTATTTGCATGCTTTAACATGTTCTGCTAAAAATGTTCTGCTAAATAGTGTTCTACTATTAAATTTTCTTCTATTAAATGTTCTACGATTAAATAATCTTCTAATACATGTTCTAGAATTAAATCTTCTTCTAATAAATGTTCTACAATTAATTCTTCTTCTAATAAATGTTCTACGATTAAATCTTCTTATAATTAATGTTCTACGATTAAATCTTCTTCTATTAAATGTTCTACGATTAAATCTTCTTCTAATTAATGTTCTACGATTAAATCTTATGGAAATAAGTATTCTTCGATTAAATCTTCACCTAATAGATGTTCTACGATTAAATCTTCTTCTAATAAATGTTCTACGATTAAATCTTCTTCTAATAAATGTTCTACGATTAAATCTTCACCTAATAGATGTTCTACGATTAAATCTTCTTCTAATAAATGTTCTACGATTAAATCTTCTTCTAATACATGTTCCATTAATAAAACCCTCACCAAACAGTTCTGGGCACATCTAAGGGAAAAGCAAATCTCAAGACAAACAATATCGTCGTGGGATAACGTTTTTGATAGATAATATTAATTTTAGGATCAACCGTCTCTTAGGCGGTGTGACCAGATCACTTGACTTTAAAAAAACGATATCAGGTGATCAGTTGGAGTTGGATATACCGGAGCTTGCTCAGACGTGGACGCGAACCCTCTAACTTTCCAACGATGGACAAGCTCTATTTACAACAGAAGTGTTGAGGTAGAGTTTGATAGTGCTAATGTGAAATCATAGCCTTTGGGAATTCTGTTTTCCAGGATTGGACTTATATTGGAAATCGCTGATCAGAGATAATCCTCACCTAACAGCTCAGATTGGTCATTCGATTATTATCATAGTGAGAGATAATCGCAGGAAATGTCGGTGACGCCTGAATAGCCAATGACGACTCCTGAATAGCCAATGACGAAACATGAATAGCCAACGACGAACCCTGAATAGCCAATGACGACTCCTGAATAGCCAATGACGAAACATGAATAGCCAACGACGAACCCTGAATAGCCAATGACGACTCCTGAATAGCAAATGACGAAACATGAATAGCCAACGACGAAACATGAAAAGCCAATGACGAAACATAAATAGCTAAGGACGAACCCTGAATAGCCAATGACGATCCCTGAATAGTCAATGACGAACCCTGAATAGCCAATGACGACTCCTGAATAGCCAATGATGACCCATAAATAGGCAATGACGACCCATAAATAGCCAATGACGAAACATGAATAGCCAATGGCGAACCCTGAATAGCCAATGACAAACCCTGAATAGTCAATGATAACCCCTGAATAGCCAATGACGAGCCCTGAATAGCCAATGACGATACATGAATAGTCAATGACAATCCCTGAATAGCCAATGACGAAACATGAATAGCCAATGACGAAACATGAATAGCCAAGGACGAAACATAAATAGCCAATGACGAAACATGAATAGTCAATGACGACCCCTGAATAGCCAAAGCCGACCCCTAATAACCAATAAAGACCCTACGTTTAACCGAAATTATGATGTTTGTTTTCCAAAGACCAGATGAAGACAACCATTTGAGGGATTGGAATGCCTTGTTTTATTAGCAAATGTTCTGTCAATAAATGTCCAACGAATCCAATGTTCTACTAATAAATGTTCTGTAACTAAATGTTCTACAAATATATGTTCTATACATAAATATTCTACTAATAAATGTTCTGTAACTAAATGTTTTACAAATACACGTTCTATAAATAAATGTTCTACTAATAAATGTTCTACTAATAAATGTTCTGTAACTAAATGTTCTACAAATATATGTTCTATACATAAATATTCTACTAATAAATGTTCTGTAACTAAATGTTTTACAAATACACGTTCTATAAATAAATGTTCTACTAATAAATGTTCTGTAACTAAATGTTCTACAAATATATGTTCTATACATAAATATTCTACTAATAAATGTTCTGTAACTAAATGTTTTACAAATATTTGTTCTATAAATAAATGTTCTACTAATAAATGTTCTGTAACTAAATATTCTACAAATATATGTTCTATACATAAATATTCTACTAATAAATGTTCTGTAACTAAATGTTTTACAAATATTTGTTCTATAAATAAATGTTCTACTAATAAATGTTCTGTAACTAAATGTTCTACAAATATATGTTCTATACATAAATATTCTACTAATATATGTTCTGTAACTAAATGTTCTACAAATATACGTTATATAAGTTAATATTCTACTAATATATGTTCTGTAACTAAATGTTGTAGAAATATACGTTCTATAAATAAATGTTCACCTAATAAATGTTCTACTAATAATATTTTCTATGAATGAAAGTTCAATTAATTTATGTTCTGCTATAAAAAGTTCTACTAATAATTGGTTTGTTAATAAATTTTCTCTTAATAAATATTCTACTGATATATTTTCTATAAAAGAAAATTCTGATAATGAATATTCTGTTAATAGATGTTCTGCTATAAAATATTCTACTAATAATTGGTATGTTAATAAATGTTCCGCTAACATAGGTTCTGTTACATATGTTCTACTATCAAATTAACTACCAGGGATGCAGATATTGTTTCAAACTGTTGTTAATTGAAGAAACAGTTTCATGTATCTTCAATGCTGTCAAAGCTGACACCATTTTTATGAAACTGCTGGCCAGGTTAGTCGAACAAACAAGATAAACAAATGTGATACTAACCCGTAGAGACATTTGGGCGAGTGCTGCTGGGTGATGGTGCGGTATAAGAGCAGTGTGTGGAAGGCCGGCCCCCGGAGGAGGGCCCGGTGCAAGTTCTGGAAATGGTGTGAGGGTTGGAGCTGCCGCCCATGCATCGGGGCCACCAGGGAAAAAGGCTGCCCCAAACTCCTCTGTGAAAGTGATTTCATTGAAGGTGGGTGGATTATAATTGTGAGGAGTGAAGGGCGTGAAGTGTTAGGCAGAGTGGTGGTGCGTGTGGTGATTGTGGTGGTATTAGTGGTAGCGACAATGATGGTGTTAATTATGAGGGACGAAATGTGGTGGAATAAAAATAAGGAAAAAAATTGTCAATTTGGTTGTGGTGGCAAGCAATGCACGATTGGGGTAGGAATCAAGATTTATGGATGTCGAAGAATTGTGTTAGTGGTGGCATCTATTATAAATGGTGCAAGTGATTCTGGATATGATCAAGAAGTTGTTACTACAGATGAAGAAAACGGATTCATTGTCTGATGGTTGTTAGAATTAAGAACACAAAAGTGATTCATGTATTCTTCTTGTATTTATTTCAGGTTTCGTGTGCCACGTCTTCACGCAAAGCGAGTTACTTGTGGGAAATTTGGATGGAGTGAGATTGTAGAGGATACACTTCTTGAACACTGTGATTGTGTGAAAGTTAGTGGAAGATGGGGAGAATTTAGATTTGAAGCAATGAAGAAAGAAGAGTACTTAAATACTGTTGTTGAGGTAGGGAGAGGGTTTATTGTGTTAAGAGTTGTGTTTGAGGGGTTGGTTATGTGTGCGGGGAGTTGAGGTTTGATAGAGTTGGAGAGTTTTGATTGTTGTTTTAATGGGAAAGTTGTGGTTTGTGTTATTTTTTGTTGGGTGGAGCAGGTTTGGGTGGAGGGTGTGTTTAGTGAGGGGGTTTGGTGTGTTTGTTTTGGATATATGGAGGGTGTGTTGTGGCCGTATGGTGTGTTTGTTGTGGCTGTGTTGCGTGTGTGTTGTGGATGTGATGTGTATGTGCTGGGGTTGGATTGTGTATTTGTTGTAGATGTGTTGTGTATGCTGTGGATGTTGTAGCTCTGTGTTGTGGCTGCTGTTGAGGCTACACTGTGTGGTATCAATGAAATGGCAATGCATTTATCAGCTCTGGTTACCAATGTCAAAGAATCCAATATCAAAGATTCCAAATTAACTAGTATCAAATAATGCCGATATTGCTAGCATCAACAGAGTTCAAACAAACCAAACCGTGTCTAAGAGCTACGAATTTTGTTATTGTGTTATTTGTTAAGTCTACCAATACGTTGCGCAGTACACTAATCGAATGTTGAATTTGAAGGTGTTCTGTTCTGCTTTTAAGAATCGATTTCACTGAACTCGAGGATATTCATAGGTGCTCAGTCCAATTGTATTGATCCAGAAAGTTCCTGAAGCCCATTAGTTGATAACTTCAAAATGTCACACATTTCCATTACTACACTCATTTAACAAATGAAAATGCTGAACAAAGAAGTTTGGCTCAACAGATGGACTATGGGTAATAATGAGAGAGAGAGTCCTGCCGACATTTGGCCATCTCAAATCCAGAAGACAATATCAACCTCCTGAATAGAAGAGATCAAAGCGCATTTTCCAGCTTTGTGCTGAACACATACATCTTAACAGTCACTTGAACAGAATCCATCCAGAACATACTCCAGAGTCCCGGTTGTGCACACATCCCTAAGAAACTGTTTAGCGCCATCTTATTGAGTCCCCAGCGGTTGACTGTGTTAGGAAAGAGCTTCTTCCTTCGAGGCCAGACAAATGTAACACTCTGTACGAAACTGAACATCAGCTCAAAATCACTACATGTCATTGTGCTAAAGGGCAGGAGCCGACATGCTGTTGGATTAACATCAAACGAACGAATTATCCATCTCTATCGTGTCGATATTAAGTTCATGCTTAGCCAATATTTCAGTTATTACATTGCTGGGAAATTCAGCATGATCAGGACTGAACATCTATACCCACCCATCTGCCATCACTATCCACGGATGCTTGAACCAGCTCTTCAGTACCTTCCAAAGTAACGATTGTGAGTCGGTCACGCTGACTGTTCTTGTTAGTGATGTATCAGATAGCCACTCTAGAGTGGAGGTCACCGACTCCATCTCATCATCATCATCATGTAGCATGTCCTTTATAGAGCGTCGCTTCATTAACTATCAACAGATTCTGTTATTGTTAGAAATTGTCATATGTAGAGGACGATATTCCTTCTCAGAAACATCGTTTATCGTTTTTTGCGACAAAGTTGAACACCTACAGAGGTCGTATTATTTACATCACTGTTTCTCCGACTGGACTTTGTCATCTGTTACATTCGCTCTGTCGAATAGATTGCCACCTGACACACCACTCTATCGAGTAGATTGCCATCTGATAACCTCTCTATCGAGTAGATTGCCATCTGATACACCTCTCTATCGAGTAGATTGCCATCTGATAACCTCTCTATCGAGTAGATTGCCATCTGATAACCTCTCTATCGAGTAGATTGCCATCTGATAACCTCTCTATCGAGTAGATTGTCATCTTACACCTCTCTATCGAATAGATTTCCATCTGATACACCTCGCTATCGAGTGGACTGTGTCACCTGTATGACGTCCATCTTGTCTTCAATTTTTTACAACGTATTATTTAACAAAGAATACTTAAAAAGTATACAAAGCGTAAATAAAAGAAACAAACTGCTAAGTGTGCATTGGGTAGAAATAAAATGTTTCAAGGTTAGTAAAAAAACGGAACAGAATGAAGATATTGCAGAGGTGTTCAGTAACTTCAAAATAGAAAGTGTGGGATTTGTGTGCGTATGTGCATTATATACGCACAATGAACGTGACAACGACAGTATCATTTTGAGGGAAATGTGAGCTAATTGTGTGTTTCTGTTTAAGGGATAACTCGTGGTTTATGTGCAAACAGGAGTTATGTGTTCATGCTCTGAACGCTTCTATGAATGATACCACGAGTAAGGCCGTGGTTTCTTGTACAGATAGAATGAGGTAATATGACAGGTACATTCATTCAATGTTCAGGAATATGATAGCAAATTATTCTCGTTAATGATATATATATATATATATATTTTGTGTGTGTGGCGTTCGCCTTGTCTCTATTCCCCAGTGCGTTGCACTGTGGTTTTCATTTTGCGCTTGTTGGCCCAGTGCATCCGACTTCAGCATGAATTTTATGTAAGGGTCTGTTTCCTCCTGCATTTTCTAAGGGTTTGCTTCCCCGGGGTAACGGCCGGTGCTGTGATGTGGATCGAACCCAGCACCTTCTAGTTGTGAGCCGTGTCACTTTACCACTAGTGTCCGCCGTCCCCAAGAACACAATGTATACCGTTGGAGTCGGTAAGTCTTTTAAAAAGAATTTGCCAAATTAAATGGTGATCGTAATTTGAACAGCAAGATGGCCGCGCCTGATTGGCTGCTCTCTCGACTCGCTCTGGTGTTTGTGTCGTTTTCTGCTTTTTGCTAGTTCCTGTTCGGATTATAATTTACGACTCCTTCCCGAGGTGGAAACACGGATTGTATTCTGTGGAATTCATGTGCTTTCGTTCGGTTATCCTGTTGTTATGTTGCATCTTGCTGCGGCTGTGCCTAGCTTTAACCGTGAGAAAACAGTCCAGAACAGCGTTGAACGTTCCGCTTGATGGCATCACATAATTCAGCACAGGTTTTCGCTAGTCAAGGGCCTTCCTCCTTGAACTGAAGCCGACTTCTTTCTGCCCCCCGCCTTTCCACCGGAAGTTACACCATACCTCCCCCAACCCCATATTCTCAGCACAGCAAAAGTCATGCTAACCCGAAGGTGGACACAATTCAGAGGCCACTGGGGAGAGGGGGGTGGGACGAAGAAACAGGGAGTCAGACACGGACGGACTAGGAAAGCCGACACAAACATTTGCTCAACACACACAACTCGCGGACCTCATCCAGAAGCTGTGAAGTACCTGGCTCCATCTGGGAAGTCTGTAGGGATTTCTGTCGACACACTACCCATGAACAAACATCAGTAGTTTGAGTTGGTAGTGGTAGATCGTTGCAAGATGCCGTTGACGCCGAATGGAACAGTATTATTATTTATTCATTTACGTTGACTTCAGTTAACGCGAATTCGAAATAACGTACCCAGCCCTGTAGGCCACCTGTTTACCGGAAAGGAAGTTTTTGGAAGTTAAACCCTAAGGAAAAATCTGCACCCTGTTCTTCACCCAGTCGCTTTTGAGTACATCTTGCCCCTGGATTAAGGTAGCCGTGGACGAGAGAGTTGGGGTTTATTCAGCGCAAATCATTGCTATTTTAATCCATTCAATCGCAAGTTGCAGCATCTGACGAAATAAAAATAAAATCTGCAGGAAAATGAAGACATCTCAAAGGATTAATCTTATGATATGGCTATCATTACTTCAGGTGGACAACTTTTGCTAACAGTAAGCATAATCCCGAACTCGTACGATACGAGGGGGGCTATACTTTAGTCGGTTAATCCAGTTATGTTGTGAACTACGCATGACGCATATAGAAGTAATCTTGTATGAGACATTGCCGTCAGCGATGCAGTGTTAGAAACATCATTACATGGGGTCCGCTCATGCCTGTCTTTAATTCCACGCTCAAGACACAATCAGGCTGTCCTGTGTTGCTGTTCTGTCCAGGTAAATTTTGGCCGGCAGTGATGTCCGTCCATCACAAGTGATGAAGATCTCTCTCTTTGTTCGTCCATCACATGTGATGAAGATCTTTCTCTTTGTTCGTCCATCACATGTGATGAAGATCTCTCTCTTTGTTCGTCCATCACATGTGATGAAGATCTCTCTCTTTATTCGTCCATCACATGTGATGAAAACTACTCTCTTTGTTCGTCCATCACATGTGATGAAGACCACTCTCTTTGTTCAGCCGTGTGGACAGTCTTTTCTCTTGCTGTGTTCGCCGAAATGGGTGACTAGCGCGGTGATTTGGATCAAAGTGAGGAAGAAACTGTGCCTTTTGTCAACCTCACTCTCTGATCCTGTTCTACCATTACCCAGTGGCTGGAGATAGCACAGGAGGTGAATTTTCCTCAGGGTTTACTCCTGATGCCTTTCCCGTAAACAGGTATCCCGCAAGCCAGCTGGGGTTGGGGGGAAGGGGGGATGACGTCTAACGTGTGTCGTGCCTTTCTTATAACAACAAGAAGACGTAGGGACATCACTCAGCGTATGAGTGAGTTATGTATCTCTCTCGAGTTGTGTTCAGTTCATTCTAGTCGTGTCTAAATTTCACACACCAAAACCGACACTGTTTGCATCTAGGGCGAATGACGCCAATCTCGTGAAGTTCAACTGTGTGAACTAGGCCGTAAAATACGATACAGGTTTAAGTGTAGTGCTATTCATATAGCCTTTGCCCATTCCAGGATAATAAGACGGAAGAAATCACAACAGCAAAAACCCAACGAATTAACCAGTCCAAATGGAAAACTAACAGGTTTATGTGGACACAAGTATAATGCGCGGACTAGTGTGAATTCCAGGTAAATCCGTGATTTGGCCAGGTCAGGTCATCTCGTAACCGGTGAGGTCGTTGGAGCACACATGAAGACATCCTCACAATCCACGCCACCTCTCTCTGTCAGCGGCCGCTGCCTGTGCCTCTTCTGGTCGGAGATTGGTCCATTCTTTTATGTTGTCCTCCCACCTCCTTTTGGGACGTCCTCTTCGTCGTTTGCCTTACACCATTCCGTGGATGATCGTATTTGCAAGACCATTTGATCTCGATATGTGACCGTACCAAGCGAGTTTCCTTCTTTTGTCAGTTGCCAAGAGGTCTTCAAAAGGCCCTATTGCTGTTGTAATTCTATCTCGAATTTCCTCATTTGTAACTCGATCTTTGCACGTGACGTTTAAAAGTCTTCGGAAACATCTTATCTCCAAGGCCTATACTCTTCACTGAAGGTTAGCTGTAACTGTCCATGTCTCACAAGCAAAGATGAATATTGACAGTGGTATTGAGAGGGGTCAAATAATGAAATAAAACAGCAGAGCAATGCAGACCGACATCCGGTTACGGCGCCATCTTTGCTGCACATCAGTTTAACAAACGCACAGTGAACGTGACAACGAAAGCACAAATTTAAGGGACGTGTTCTGGACAGCAGGAAAGATAGAAGACCAGAACTCAACCAGAACATACTCCAGAGGGTGGGCCGTGAACACATCCCTATGAAACCGCTGATCATCTTCTTTGTTAGTGCCCTCGACTGCCCGTGTTAGACAAGAGCGTCTTCCTTCCAGTCCAGATAGATGAAACACTTTGTACAGAGCTAAACAGCTGACAAACACTTGCAGATACCACTATATGGTATTGGGTCAAAGGGTATGAGCCCACAGGCTGTTGAAGCAATAACCAACCAACCATGTCGTAAGCTTCTGTGATTCCATCCTGTTATGTTATTACAGTTGTAATTATTTGTTCACACGATACAATACTATCACATTCAATAGTTGTTCTTGTACTGTCCTGTCTTATCCACACCGTGAGTAGCCGCAGTTTTCTACCAAGGCCCAGCGCGCAGTTGAAGTCGTCGTCTTCCCATGACCATTTTGAATATCCGCAACATTTTAAATCCGTCTGCCACTTCCGAAACCATGATCACCATGCGTTATAGAAGCACAGGGGTAGTTTGTCAGGTTGTATTATCATTATGTAACCGAACCATTCGATCTTTTCCCTATCATTATATTAGGCATAAGACTTTGCTTCAACGATGTTTCGAACCAATTCTTTCTGCATTCTCTCTATCATAGTTACGCTGAAGGTTTTCCGGAGGCATCTCATCTCACATATCGAAGTCTTTCTCTCTAGAGTTTTTGTTCAAATCCACGTTTGGCGCTGGTAACGGAGAGTTTTGGCATGAATATACTGTGGATTAGGAGTCGTTCTGTGGTTATGCGAATATCTTAGGCTGTTTAAAATATTGGTCACAACTGGTTGTTGTTTGTCCATTGTTTCCGAAGAGGACCACATTGTCCAATATGTGAGATGACGATTTTATTGCCCGTGGGATAGATTTAAGTGAGGGTGTGTGGCGCACCGTCAGCCTCACTCTCTCGTCCTGATTCCATTTGATCCAGTGGCAAGATATGATCAAGATGACTGGAGCAGTAATCCGGATACAGTGGACGACCAAGGAGATCTTCTGTGTCTAGCCTTGCTCCAAACGCTCCACTGCGAGTCGCTGGAGTCGCCTTGCTACCCGTTGACTAGCCAGTTGCTCTTCCGTACAGCCCCCCCCCTCCCAATCTAGCCTTCACAAGCTTAGGTAGACACGCCCTATATTACGGTGGGTTCATTAGACCCATCGGCTACGCTCACTTGGTTTAGCCGGTCATGTCGAGACCGTTGCCGGGGGATACAGCGCTGTCGCATGCTGACAGCTACATGGAGCCACAAGTAAGAATTGAGTGGCAGGTGACAGCTGATATGCAATTGTGTTCTTCTGTTGTAGTCCTTGAATCTAGTTCATAATGTGTTCTATCTACTACCTTACACCTTCATGTCTCCTTATAATTAAATGGCATATGGAAATGATTTTCCTTTTACATAGTTTTTCCCATGTTTATCTTAAAGGGAATAAATGCTTTTCTTATTACATTGATTTTCCCCACATGTGTATCTTAAGTGGAATAAGGAAATATGCATGTCCTATTCTTCTACGGAATCCAAATTAAGGTTTGTCCAGTTGATGTTCAAACATGTTTCTTACTGTTTGTTATTAGCTAATCTCGCATTAAATTTTTTGCTTCTTGACGCAGGAACCAAATACCTTTGTAGGCATCAGTGTTTAACATATTGTCTCTTGTCTTGCAGATTGGTTTCCTTGTAGCTTGTTGTCAATCGTCTGGTGCCCTTCTATCTTATCTCAAGCCATTATATGTCTTCCAACAAGCCTGCATTTTATTAATTTATTCAGTTGTTATGCCTTCCATACCCGGTGACTTATTTCTTGGGTTGTTTTGTATAGCTCGTTCTATTTTTTCATTCTATTCATCAGTTTATGGACTATCCTTGTTTCTAGTGGACAAATCCTGAGTGTTCCTGAGCTGTAGACTTTTTGAAATACTCTTTATAATTCTGGTGTCCAACATGCTTGTCTTTGTATTGTCTTTTGTAAATCAGTCACCAAATTCTAATAGAAAGTTTACGGCAAAAAAACTTAAGAACTTTCTCATCAATGTAATCGAATTTTCAATTACAGGATTGCCATTGCATCGGGAAGATAACCATCGTGTTGAATGCAGTCACCAAGTACGCGAGTTGTGAATAGAATATAACAATACACAGAGATCATCGAAAGAAGGCATGCTGTCTCTCTCTCTCTCTCTCTCTCTCTCTTTCTATTTCTCTCTCTCTCTCACATACACACGCACACACACACACACAGACACACACATATACACGCGCAGACACACACAGACACACACCGACACACACACATACACACACACACAGATACACACACACAGACACACACACAGACACACACACAGACACATACACACACAGACATACACAGACACACACACAGACACACACACACAGACACACACAGACACACACACAGACACACACAGACACATACACACAGACACACACACACACACAGACACACACACAGACACACACACATACACACACATACACACACACAGACACACACACATACACAAACAGACACACACATACATACACATACACACACAGACACACACAGAGGCACACACACACAGATATACACACACAGACACACACACATAGACACACACACCCACAGACACACACACACAGACACACACATAGACACACACACACACACACAGACACACACACATACATACACACATACACACACAGACACACACACAGACATACACACACACATAGACACACACACCCACAGACACACATACAGACACACACACACAGACACACACACAGACATGCACACAAGACATGCACACAGACGCACACAGACACACACACACACAGACTGTACTCACGTCCCGTAATGGGGTGGATGATGGTGGTGGGGTGAGTGACGATTGGCTGTGGCGAGGCCTGTTTAGGCTTGGTGACCTTTGTGTTAGATTTGGCGAACTCTAACCTCAAGGTCTG
This sequence comes from Ariolimax columbianus, assembly GCA_036924085.1. Taxonomy (NCBI): domain Eukaryota; kingdom Metazoa; phylum Mollusca; class Gastropoda; order Stylommatophora; family Arionidae; genus Ariolimax; species Ariolimax columbianus. The sequence continues at coordinate 16,175,301 of JAVGWX010000025.1, read as the reverse complement.
AGGCAGGTCAGGGTCAAATCGAACCCCCTGTGGTGAAATGAGTAAAAATAAGGATTAGCATCTGCCAAGCTAAAAAAGAAACAAAACAAACACAAGAAAACCAACACATTGAAACAAGCACACGAAAATTTGCACACAGACGTTATCATTTAATTTGGTTTCCCTCTAGTTGTCATTGGAGCGTAAAAATGTCATAGCACGTTCAGAAATACGAGCAGAGCTTGGTAACAATATATCGCAGCAATTATGAGATATAACATGATTTTTATACTCGTGCATTTGTTTATATATTCATGTTTTTAAAGACATTCTCGAGGAATGCTATAAAGAGCTTTGGTGAGATTGTACGAGGCGTGTTCAAATCAAACCGGACCTAACTGGAACAAGTGAATATACATACGATGCGCATTATGACGTCACTTCTGGTGTAAACAGTATATACCAACCATCAAGTTTGCAAAATTTCTTTATCATCCGACTCATAGTTTCCTAGGGAGCCGCGTAGCGCAGTGGTTAGCGCCCTGGCTTCGCATCTGAGTGGTCCTGAGTTCATTCCCCAGTTGAGGTGGTAATGTTTTTTGTCAGACCGCAATGGCTCCCGGGTCGACCCAGCCTTAATTGGGATCCGGTTCAGTCCGGGAACTAAAAGCGGCGAGGGAAAGGAGATGGCTACCGCCCTCATATAGCCGAGCCTTTGAAATGTAAGATCAGTAACACCTCACACCCCTACGGCAGTAATGCTAGGGGATACTTTATTTTACTTTACATAGTTTCCTCAGCAGACCGTTGAAAACATGGCGGGTGTGATACGTAATCCGTCCAGATGTTTCTGTTTCTAACAGCTGAAGGATGTCGACCAGTTGACATTCATCGCATAATGCAGGCAGTGTATGGGTAACAAGTATGTCGAAGATAACAGTGAAGAACTGGACAACGATGGTTAAAGATGGACGTGCGTTAACGAAAGATCTTCCGAGACCAGGTCAGGCGCATATTGTTGCGTCAGAAGCTGCCATCGCCAAAATTGCTGCAGCAATTCGGGTGGACCATCGCCGGAACTTACAGAGGAATTCGCTGTGGCGCTATGTTGGTTAGCAAGAAGCTTAAATATCAGTGCCCATTGTGAAAACCTTCCGATATGTCAGTTTCTTGCTAACCACGTCTGTCTAAGCGACTGGTTGGGTCTGACGCTCGACATTTTCAGTCGAGCGTCCGACCCAACCAGTCGCTTAGACAGACTGGGTCTGCCATCAGATAAGTAGCCAATTTTTTCCTTATATGTTGATTTACTAGTTCAGTATTGTTGTTATTTATTGTCCCTGATGAAGGCATATTGGTCGTAACGTATGTTTTGTTTGTGTTCTCATCTCGGTGGAGTATCTGACCATATCCATTAAAAAATATTGATTAAATTTAACTTTAATCAATTTCGCATTTTTTTTCATTTATTTTTTCCCATTATATACATCCACGGAGTCGCCGCATCCTCGCCTTATTTTAATTTTATATGTAGCAAAAACGTGATAGAAAATACAACATCTCCCCTTTGTCATAAAATACATGTCCTCTTTGTCATAAAATACAACATCTCCTCTTTGTCATAAAATACAACATCTGCTCTTTGTCATAAAATACAACATTTCCCCTTTGTCATAAAATACATGTCCTCTTTGTCATAAAATACAAATCTCCTCTTTGTCATAAAATACAACATCTCCTCTTTGTCATAAAATACAACATCTCCTCTTTGTCATAAAATACAACATTTCCTCTTTGTCATAAAATACAAAATCTCCTCTTTGTCATAAAATACAACATTTCCTCTTTGTCATAAAATACAACACTTCCTCTTTGTCATAAAATACAACATTTCCTCTTTGTCATAAAATACAACACTTCCTCTTTGTCATAAAATACAACATTTCCTCTTTGTCATAAAATACAACATCTCCTCTTTGTCATAAAATACATTTCCTCTTTGTCATAAAATACAACATTTCCTCTTTGTCATAAAATACAACATTTCCTCTTTGTCATAAAATACAACATCTCCTCTTTGTCATAAAATAATCTCCTCTTTGTCATACAATAAAACATTCCCTCTTTGTCATAAAATACAGGATTCTCTCTTTGTCATTCAGTACAACATTTTTCTCTTTGTTATCCAATACAACATTTCTTCATTGCCATCCGATTAGTATGTCCTCTTTGTCATGCAAAATAATATTGCCACTTTGTCATCCAATGCAACATTTAATCTTTGCAACCAACCCCCCTACAATACAACATTTTGCAATCCCTTAGTTGCCAGTAGGGACCATTAATTTGGGTGGTCAACGTCTTGTGAAACACTTATTAAGACCACGTTTTAACTGCGACTGACCCAGTTATGAACGTTTTTAAGTCTATTGGTTCTCCCGAGATAATGGAGCAGAAGAACTGGGCAGACACCGATAAAAACCCAAATACGACCAAGTTTACACGACATTGTTAGACGAGAGCAGTCAGAACTGGGCACCTGATAAAACTACCCAGTTACTTAGGGTGGAGACACTCCAATTAAAGTGTTTATCTATCCTACACCACTCCCTCTGAGTGCTGTCCATTATTTACGCAATTATATTTAATTGTGTCAATTAAATATTGGTTTCTTTTTATAATGAACATTAGATAACTATTCTGTTTTATTTATTTACTGTTTTTTTCCTTCTGATTTTGATTTATTGCTGTTTATTTATTTATAGCTGTCATACCATTCAGTTTCTGTTTGGCTATGGGCAATCGTCTCTTTATTCCCATAGCCCAGTCCCCGTCGCTTGTACACATGGAGATAGAATAATGCTCAATGCTTAACTGATCACTTCATAGAGTCGATATATGGGATCATAGATTTTTCTACAAAACCACATATCTGATAAATCAACTTCAACAATTCTCATGGATTTCTGGATTACTGGCTTACTGGATTACTAGATCACTGGATTACTGGATTACTGGATTACCGGACGACCCTTCAGCGGCGGTTACTTCTCTTCCAACAGTCTCTGTCATGGGCCACGGTGGACCAGTGGATAATGAGTCGTCCATCTATGGCATCGGGAATGCTCTTGCGAGATGCAAGGGAGTTGGACAAACGGGTAGGTGGTCGTCCCCGTGGTCGTTTCTTATCTCTAGGGTACCATATTACTGTTGCTTTGCACCAACGATCGTCCGGTTTACGCACCAAGGGCCTCCTACGCAGTAAGATGTTTAATCTTGTCTGCATAAATAACTGCATCTTCCAATAAGGGCAATTGACGTATGTCCGAGTTGTGAAGATCTTTTGCGCGCTGGCTATGAATCGTGATGCCGACCATACGTCTCTCGAGGGAGGCTTGGGTCACTCTGAGTTTGGACTCCACCTCCTTCGTGAGTGTCCATGTTTCCGTCGCATATCATATTGCAGATAGTACTGTGAAGTTGAATAGAGAAGTGTGCAGGCTGTGGTCGGGGATGTTTTCCAGTACCGGCTTTATCGAAGAAAAAGCCGCCCAACCAGCGCGTAGCCATCTTGTCAACTGTGTCTTGTGATTAAGTGACACTGCTCACAACCAGAAAATTCTGGGTTCGATCCCCATCACAGCACCGGCCGTTACCCTGGGGAGCAACCCTTTAAAAAATCAGGGAGGAAGCAGACATGTACATAAAATGAATGCTGAAGTCGGATGACAGACATAAAATAAAAACCACAGTGCAACGCACACCGCCTTTGGGGATTAGAAATAAGGCGAACGCAAATAAAAAAAAAAAAAAAAATCCAAATCAGCATGTTCAGATGAAAGGAAAGCTACTACCAAAACTGAATGTACTTTTCAAATCTCAAAAAGGGGTAAACTTACTCATAATGTGCATTAGACAACAACAAGAACAACAATGCATCAGTTGAAGTTGCCGAGGCCCATTCCCATTCCTTCAAATTAATCTGTGACTCGGGGGATCAGATTCAGTGTCAGACCAATCGGTACTAGGACAGTCACACCAGTCTGCGAAGACTTGAATGATCTGCCAACTGACTTGAACTAGTTAATTAGTTCAACTGTTCGCAGATGTTATATACTCTCAGCCCAATTGATTAACAGGTCCTGGGTACGCGAAGAGTAACGAAGGCTTGAAAACGCTATGGGGTCCTTTGAACACATCCGACTTTAAGGAGATGCTAACATAGTCTTGAAATAGTTGCCTGTTATTTTCGAAGTTGGTTTAGATGAGGACTCGAAAATGGTGTTAATGAGGTACTCAACATCTTTTCTTTCTTCGAGGTTTCATATCAAAGATAACAGGCATTAATGTGTGTCGTCACATTTTAAAATTGGTTCAACTAGGATGTGGATTTCATCAGTCATATAAAATACTAAATTTGTTCATGGAGAACGAGAAAGAATTATGACCAGTGAACACGTTTAAATACTTGAACACACAAATAACATCTCATGGAAGATGTCAGATGGGAGATGTCAGATGGGAGATGGGAGATGTCAGATGGGAGATGTCAGATGGGAGATGTCAGATGCCTAATGTCAGATGGGAGATGTGAGATGTCAGATGGGAGATGTCAGATGCCTAATGTCAGATGGGAGATGTCAGATGGGAGATGTCAGATGGGAGATGTCAGATGCCTAATGTCAGATGGGAGATGTCAGATGGGAGATGTCAGATGCCTAATGTCAGATGGGAGATGTCAGATAGGATATGTCAGATGGGAGATGTCTGATGGGAGATGTCAGATGGGAGATGTCAGATGGGAGATGTCAGATGCCTAATGTCAGATGGGAGATGTCAGATGGGAGATATCTAATTTCAGATTGAAGATGTCAGATGGGAGATATCAGATGGGAGAGGACAGGAGCCCATAGGTCGCTGGATCAATAACCAATCATCGGAGATGTAATTATGAAATAAGGAACAGAAATGCCCAGTTAAAATGGGTCTTATAGAGCATGAAGAGGATTCTTATCCAACAAAACTTTATTACTGGAATCGAACGAGAGAAGAGTTTTTGGATACTCTATGGAAAAAATACTGATATACAAAGGACATCATGGAAAATCAGCAAAAAAAGCACATAGTTCAATGCAGGCGACGAGATGTAGTTTTGCAGGATAATGTTAAGAATTCCATCGATTGTAAAGAGGACTAACGGTGAGGTACTGGAAGAGGCACATACACAAAGGCAACTTATTGCAAAAGTCAGGTCAAGGCAATCATCCTTTTTCGTGCATGTCATGAGAAGAGACGGTTTAGAGCATACTTTGGCAGCTGGTAAAAATAGCAGGGAAGAGAGATAGAGAGAAAGATAAATGTTGGATAGCCAAGGAACGGGGTAGGGGACGATCAACAAGAGAGTTGATAAATGACAGATGTGATAAGACGATCTGTGATCTCCAACGTCAAGCGGCAAGGCACGTTATGGTTATGATGATGGTATACAACTTCAATTCATTTTGTAGTCCATCAATGACCGCCTTTCAGATGATGAAACCGGAGTAGGTGAATCAGCAGTTCACAGACTTTAGATCTTTGATATCGAACGAGGTTCGAGAAAACTGGGGCGCAAGAGAGAACGGTGTAGAAGTGTGTACATCCAACGAGCTATTTGAACTACCAGTATACACACCCTTTATAATTTACTAAGGGAGATAGAGCACCTATTGGAATGCTCAGAGCGCAGTGATGTCGATTAATAAAAACAACACATGTATACCTTTGGCTTGGCTTGACTTCGTTCGTTATCAATCGCCCGCTACCAAACCCTGACACGGGCCTAAGTAGTAGAATGTAGTCCAGAGAACGGAATGCGTTGTGTCGTAGCTTACCGCTTGACTGCGATATTTACACCTTTCAGTCGAATATATCCGACTTCAGCAAGCATTTTTTGAGTACCGGGTTAGCATTCCCTCTTCGATTCCTTTTCCTTAGCCAGTCTGCCCTGCTGCAGCCTGTTATCCAGGATCACCTTGTGGAGGTGTAGAAGGGTCTTGGCAGCTTTGGTTTGCTGGCCCTGACGCTAGCAGTCAGCTATGGGTCGCTGACCACTGCAGCCCACGCGCTGCTCAGCATCTTGATCCCAGGTATATTTTGAAAATATTATTTTCAAAAATTGATTGATTGATTGGAAGGATTAATCAATGAATCAATCAATGAATGAATCAATCAGTCAATCAATCAAAAATCTATCAGCTCCCTGTGGAGCATATGTTCTCAAAAAATACTCATCATGATCTGAGCCAGCTCTATCCACGTCGTGTCTACTGCCTTTACATTAGTACCCAGCTTCCTCTTCCATGAATCTTCCTCTACCTCTCTTGCCCGGTACATTCCAGAACACAGCTTGTCTGGCAATGTTATCCACTGGTTTCCGTAATGTTTAGCTTATCCATCGCCGCCACCGAGTTTCATGCTGTACTGATATTCGTCCTGTTTCCCCATCAGTTCCCCGCTGGTGATCTTATCGTAGCATTTTCTCTCTTATATTCCCTGTAGGAAACCATTTAAGAAAGTCTGCACCTTTTCCATATATACCCGTGTTGTCCTCCATGTTTCAGGACCATATAATAGGATGGATTTTACTTTGGAGTTGAAGATTTTTATTTTTGTGGTGTTTAAAATTTATTTTGACCTCCATAAATTCATCAATGCAATAAATCTCTTCTGTATTCTTAACTGAACATCGTTGTCTGTACCTCCAACCAAGTATTTGTTGCTGCCAAGGTATGTGAAAGAATCTACATTCTGATGGTGAGTGCCTCTTAACCCAATTATTTGATTGTCAGTTGTATGCATTTTCAAAATCTGTGTTTTGTCTCTGTGGATTTTTAGTCAAAATTGTAGTTTAAGTCAAGTGAACAGGCAAAGGCAAAGGCCGCCGTCCATCGCATAATGAATTTTGCTAGCGCTATTTTTAGTAAGGATTAACTGCGCTACTTTTTATCCTCACTCTCTCGTCTCGAACCGACCGACCCCAGTGGCAAGTCAAGGACAAGACGACTAGGGGGATGACTATGAGAAGCAGGGGACTCCGCATCAAACACTCGTGAAAAAGGCGGCGGAGTCCGAGGTCGAGCCCACACCACCTGATCACAAGGCCGACGACTTAACCACTTCGCAACGGAATCAGGTATACGCATCTTATTTTGCTGATGTCTGCGGAAATAGAACAGAAGAGGCAAATCATTGGCAAAGTCAAGATCGTGAAGTTGTCTCGTTAACAAACAAAACAGAAAAAAACCACTGCCATACATTTTTCCCATTGCTGGGGCAGTCGAGGGGTTTTGAAGGCCGAGGACTACAGGCCGCTTCGCCACTGCTGTCACCGCGTCGTGTGCTGGCTGTGATTGTTTATTTGTCTCGTTAATGTCCATTTAATGCCGTTGTCGCTTGCAGATAATGCCAGCAAGAAGAGAAATTGTTATAGTAGACAGCCATGCCGACCCCCAGTTCTTATTTCAAATAGTTTAGAAAGTTGACCTTCGTCTAGCTATCGTCATCATGTGCTTTTAGGAAGTCAATTTCCGCCCAATACTGATGTGTTGGACCGAAAAGTGCAAATATCGCAGTCAAGCCGTAAACTAGCGACACAACGCATTCCGTTCTCCAACTACATCCTGCTACTTGCGAAGCCCTGTTAAGGGCTTGGTAGTATGAGATTGAGAATGAACGCAGAAGAAGAAGAAGGACGTAACTTAATCCTTTGAGTTCAAGGTAACACAATTCCAGGTCATACAATGCAACGCTAAGATTGATAAAAGGGAAAGAGTCATTGTTGAAATGTGTTGAACTTTGCAGGGCATTCGATGTTATTGATTGAATTGTCAACGAATACCTGAAAGTCTGCCCGAGTGGTCTGCCGGAGTCCTTGTATATGGCAAGTACAAGAAGAGCCCCACTGCCTCACAGGGAGCATGTCGTATGAGACAGACTAACTGTGTGACGTGATATAACATGGTTAGGTGGTTTGTTTGGAGCAGCATAGATGGCGCCTGACAGGCTGCGGGTCTACTTTGCTCTAGTGTTTGAGTCTATTAAGACGAACTCGCACATCAGTTAACCACGCAACACAGAGGAGTATTAAGCTGCTCAAGCCTAGTCCGCTAAGCAGCACATCCTTCTTCCGGCTATATCCAGCTCATACCAGAGGTGGGACCTGTACACGGGACATCTGTCCATGTAGAAGTACAGGTCGACTAAGTGGGACCTGTACACGGGCATCTGTCCATGTAGAAGTACAGGTCGACTAAGTGGGACCTGTACACGGGCATCTGTCCATGTAGAAGTACAGGTCGACTAAGTGGGACCTGTACACGGGCATCTGTCCATGTAGAAGTACAGGTCAACTAAGTGGGACCTGTACACGGGCATCTGTCCATGTAGAAGTACAGGTCGACTAAGTGGGACCTGTACACGGGCATCTGTCCATGTAGAAGTACAGGTCGACTAAGTGGGACCTGTACACGGGCATCTGTCCATGTAGAAGTACAGGTCGACTAAGTGGGACCTGTACACGGGCATCTGTCCATGTAGAAGTACAGGTCGACTAAGTGGGACCTGTACACGGGCATCTGTCCATGTAGAAGTACAGGTCAACCAAAAACTAAGAATTTGAACGTTAAATCAAAATCCGTCCACGGCATTTATGTGAATAATTAGTTAGTTATTTAGTTGCTCATCGCACTTGTGTGTCTTGATGGCATGACTTGTGCTATATTTCGATTATAGAGAGAAAGAGACTGTACTGGTCACCAACTTCATTTTCTGGTCCCGAGTTACCTTGGACAGGTGGCAAGTCATAAGTAAAGACGACTGGAGGTAACTCTGGTTTCACATCCTTTGATACCATGGGTCACTTTAAAAGACAACGGGATTCGATCACCCACTGTTTCCGTTCATCGCTTTGAGAAATGAGTGACTGACCTCTCGACCAAAGTGACCCAAAGACATTTCTGCAGTCTGTAGATAGGCAGTTATTAATTCCATCCATGAATAGCTTTATCAAGGACCTTCCTACGACACCAACAATATTTGTTTGATGCAGATGTGAAAGTTGGAATCCCCTAAAGCTCGAATGAAAAAATTAAAAATATAGATTTGTTTGAGAAATGTCCCATATTCTTGGTGTTGCGAAATATATTATTTATTTATTGCATGTTGATTTACACGCGTAGGCACACTTATGAATATTGCACCTCCCCAATTTGTTTATTACAATTTTTTTCGGTTATTCAAGGTGATTTAATACTTGCGTAAAAAATAATCAAAAGGCAAAGGCAAAAGCTGCCGTCCATCGTAGACGATGACGGCATAATTAATTTTGCTAGCGATATTTTTAGTAAGGATTAACTTCGCTACTTTTTATCCTCACTCTCTCGTCTCGAACCGCCCGACCCCAGTGGCAAGTCAAGGACAAGACGACTAGGAGGAGACTACGAGATGTAGGGGACTCCGCATCAGGCACCAGTGAAAAATGACGGCGGAGTCCGGAGTCGAACCCACAGCATCTGATAACGAGACTGACGGCTTAACCACTTCGCAGTGGAATCTAATCAGAGAAATAGTCAGAGGAAAGGAGAATGACCGAATAATTGTATTCAGGCTAAAGAGAAAGACAAGAAATTTAACAATAAGTCAAGTTTATGATATAATTGTAATCAGGCTAAGAGAAAGACAAGAAATTTAACAATAAGTCAAGTTTATGATATAATTGTAATCAGGCTAAAGAGAAAGACAAGAAATTTAACAATAATTCAAGTTTATGATATAATTGTAATCAGGCTAAAGAGAAAGACAAGAAATTTAACAATAAGTCAAGTTTATGATATAATTGTAATCAGGCTAAAGAGAAAGACAAGAAATTTAACAATAATTCAAGTTTATGATATAATTGTAATCAGGCTAAAGAGAAAGACAAGAAATTTAACAATAATTCAAGTTTATGATATAATTGTAATCAGGCTAAAGAGAAAGACAAGAAATTTAACAATAATTCAAGTTTATGATATAATTGTAATCAGGCTAAAGAGAAAGACAAGAAATTTAACAATAATTCAAGTTTATGATATAATTGTAATCAGGCTAAAGAGAAAGACAAGAAATTTAACAATAATTCAAGTTTATGCACCAACAGCAGCAGCTGATGTTTGCGAAATGGAAGATTTCTAGGACATCTTACAAGAAGCGATGGAAAAAGTAGAAAAAAGAGACACCTTGATCATGACTGGAGATTTCAATGCGAAAGTTGGAGAGGAAAGAGCCGTCGAGGAGAGAAGTGTTCGAGGATCTTTTAGTTTGGGACACAAAAATGAGGAGGAGAAAAACTGGTTGAATTCTGCGTGGGAAATAACCTCTCCGTTGCCAACACCTTCTTCAAACAACCTCCCCGTGGACTATAGACATAGACCTTCCCTGATGGCAACAGCAGACACCAAATAGATTACATCCTGGTACAACAAAGATGGAGGTCAAATGTGCTGGCAACAAAAACGCTGCCAGTAGCGAACTGCGATACGGGCCACGAATTACTGTTTACAGTTTTCAAAACAAGACTACTTAGGATTAACAAAGGTTGCCAGCCAATGCGCTTCGATGTAACAGCAATACCTACTGAATACAACATCAAAGTAGAAGACCGATCTGAGGCGTTGTTGCGGTACATGAAGAGATGACATCTGAGGAGTTGACCTCACACGCAAGGGATATTTTAATCTCGACAGCGAACGAAATGATTCCCAGGATGCCGCACAAGAAACAGAGCTATATATCAGAGGAAACACAGAAACTCATTGTAGAAAGTAAACAATTAATACAAATGAGAGGTCATGGGACCAACACAGCATATAAAAACTGCACAAGACAAGTTAGAAGAGAAATAAGAGAAGATAAATGGAGATACATAATGGAAACTTGTAAGGACATAGAAAACCCTAAGCCACAAGGCAGGGAGAGAGACGCCTTTAATGCGACAAGAACACAGAGAAGGGAATTCCGTCCGGTTCCACATGTCATCAATGACAAAGAGGATACCCCATAGATTAGATTATAACAAATTTTTCAAAGTACAACCGCTTACAAAAATAAGAGGACATAGTTACAAATTATTTCAAGAAAGATCCAGATTACACACCAGGAAATATGTTTTCAGAGCGTTATGAATGCTTGGAATGCATTCCCACAGGAAATAATCTCCTGGACAGAGACGAAAATCCAAAACTTTAGCAGTGGCTCATCTGCACTGATCATCACCGATAACGACAGCCCTGTCGCAGCCCTCGAGGACTTCGTGTATCTCGGCAGAAGACAGACCTCTGACGCACGCAGCAGTCACGACATTACCCCCTGTGTTGCATGGTTCTGCGAAGGCTCTCCCTGGAGACCAGGCTTCCTATTTACTCCTCCTGCATTGTCCCCATTGTCCTGTACGGCTCCGAGTCATGGACACTACTACCGCAGGACCGACAGGGTCTTCGGATCTTAAACTTACGCAACCAGAGGGGCATGACGTGATTTCCAATAGTGAAGTAGTTTGACTCAACTTGCAGTCAATGTCTCAACGATTGATCACCGTCGTCTCTCCATCTTCGGTCACGTTGTTCGCGTTTCCGGGGAAGTCCCAGCCCACGAGATGCTACGACAGGCTGCGGGGGGAGAGCTACGCGAAGAGGCCATGCTCATCCTGGAAATGTCATCGAGTCCGCCCTCGCAAACCCTTGCTAAAACAGACACCCCCCCCCCCCCCCCGAAACCAAAACGACCAGACTGAAAAAGAAAGGAGAGATACTACCCTACGATTTATATTTAAAAACTACCCAAGCATGGACTGGATTCATGCATACACCGACGGTTCTGTAACAAACACTTCACAGAACGGAGGGGCAGGAGCATTCCTGACCCTACCAAATGGCAGAAAAATAACACTGTCATTCGCTACTGGTAAGTACACAAGCAATTTCAGAGCGGAGGCAGAGGCACTGAGGGCGGCAGTGGAAGAAATGGTGACACATAAAGAAAATGAAAGCCATATAGTCCTGCTTACAGATGCTCTCGCCGTAGTCACAGCGCTACAAAGCCAGAAAAACACTGAGCTTAATGACTTAAGAGCAGCACTCTGCAAACTGTGCCAGCAGTCCGCACCAAAAAGGGTAGTGGTTCAGTGGGTCCCATCACACTGCAACATCCAAGGCAACGAGGAGGCAGACAGACTGGCAAAAGAAGGCGCAGGACTACCACAAACAAATACTAGTATGACGTACGAAGAGTCAAAACGGCTTATCAAAGCCAGATACATGACCAAATGGGAAACCGAACATACTGGTTACACAAAAACGATGCGTATTACCAGTTGAACCGAAGAGAGCAGGTCGTTGTCTTCAGACTTCGCACTGGCCACAATAGACTGAGGTACCACCTATTCAACAAATTGAAGATAGGTGGCACTGACGAATGCCCGTGCGGTACCGGTAAAATGACAGCTGAACATCTGCTGCAGAACTGCCCGACATACGAGGATCAGAGAGAGCAGATGTGGCCATCACCAGTGGAACTGCAAGACAAGCTCTATGGCAGTGGCGACAGCCTCAGGATGACCGCCGCTTTTTTCGAAAAAATAATGGTTACTGTCTGACTGCGTACGAAGAAGAAGAAGAAGACCCCCCCCCCCCTCCCTCCCCATCAGAATTGCAGGCCACCTAGAGCGCGACAATTAGATATGGCCATGTACATGGACATTTGGCGAGACGGGCCCTGGTCGTCTAAGCCTACTATTGCATTACGGTAATTAAATGCATTCAAGAATAAATTGGACGCGTATAGTTATTTTTAGTTCAATTGAATGAACGAAATTGGTCGAATACAGACCCTGTAGAGTCTTCTAAACCAGTATAGAGATGTTAAGTTATATGTTAGGGTTATACCAACTCACCTGTAAGTCCTGCTTGGCTGTTTCTGCTGCCAGTCTGGAGTTGAATGTAACGAAGCCGACAGGCTGAAGTGAAAGGAAATGTGGAGAAATGTAATGATAGTTTTAAAGAACATATATGATATGTTATGTTAAGTAGGGTTGGCCATTATGGAAGACTAGACTATCATTGCTCCCCGTCAATATGGAAGACTAGACTATCATTGCTCCCCGTCAATATGGAAGACTAGACTATCATTGCTCCCCGTCAATATGGAAGACTACACTATCATTACTCCCCGTCAACATGGAAGACTAGACTATCATTACTCCCCGTCAATATGGAAGACTAGACTATCATTACTCCCCGTCAATATGGAAGACTAGACTATCATTGCTCCCCGTCAATATGGAAGACTAGACTATCATTGCTCCCCGTCAATATGGAAGACTAGACTATCATTGCTCCCCGTCAATATTGAAGACTAGACTATCATTGCTCCCCGTCAATATGGAAGACTAGACTATCATTGCTCCCCGTCAATATGGAAGACTAGACTATCATTGCTCTCCGTCAATATGGAAGACTAGACTATCATTGCTCCCCGTCAATATTGAAGACTAGACTATCATTGCTCCCCGTCAATATGGAAGACTAGACTGTCATTGCTCCCCGTCAATATGGAAGACTAGACTATCATTGCTCTCCTTCTAAATTGAGTCGTGTCACCTGATGAGTAGGTGAATACCTCCAATAACATACCGATGCTAATTACGACCACTTGCACCATTTTCTTTCAGCTCATTATGTTTCTCACACACATCGGTATGTCCCTGTCAAACTCCCTTGAATGATGTAAATTAGTTTAAATCTTTTTAGGCATACCAGCTGGTAGCGAGTTGTGCACGATATACAAGATTGATAGTAATTGCAATATATATATATATATATATATATATATATATATATATATATATATATATATATATATATATATATATATATATATATCAACCATTCAACTTTCCGTTCCAATGAGAAACACACATCATTTCTGTAACTGGCCCTTTGTTAAAGGAATACTATTATCAATCAATTTCAAATACCAGTTTAAAAGATCAATATTGAAGCAATTCACAAAGTGCTTCAAAATCAAATCAAAACCGGTCGCTCGTCTCGGTCAATAGGCAATTGAAAACATTCTGCCAGCATGCATAGTTGTATTCTACTCGTTCTGTCTCTCTCAATGTGTAATTATTTAATCTTTGTTCCTTCTCGTCTCCATGAAAGTTTGGATGTACCGTACCGCTCTTTTTCTTCCCCTGGTGATTCCACGTAAAAGCCTGCTTGGCTATGTTAAACAGTGCATTTGGTTGTGTATTTCATATAATACTGCCTCATGGTCGTCAATTAATTTGTTGCTACAGTGGACCTTTACCCCAGGTCTTTATTCCTCAGCGTAGACACGTGTTAACGAAGGAATTAATTCTTTGTTGTATGACCTTGGCCGTTCTTCATGTCTCCGCGAGACATCAGAACAGACTTAACACTGCAGTTGAATATTCTAACGGAGAAGGCGTGGCCAAGTGATTAAGTGGCAAGGCTCACAAGCCGATCACCATCCCAGCACCGGCAGTTGCCCTGGGGAAGCAAACCCTTAGAAAATGCAGGAGGAAGCAGACCCTTACATAAAATGAATGCCGAAGTCGGATGCAATGGGCCGGCAGGCGCAAAATAAAACACAGTACAATGACATCCGCCTATAGAGAATTAGAGAAATAAAGGGAATAAAGAAATAAGGCGGGCGCAAAAAAACAAAAACAAATATTCTAACTTTGGCGTGAATCTTGACTTCTCTAGATCTCCACACATTGTTTAGCTTCAGGAATGCCCCTCTTCCAATTCTGGTCCTCACATCTGTATCAGTACCTCATGATGTATCGATCGTGCTGACCAAAGAGGTAACGGTATTCACTTCTTCCAACGGCTTTCTGTCTCCAGGATGATGACTCTTTGTTAATGGTGCTGAGTTTAGCGTGGTTCGTTCTCAATCTCTCGCTATAAAATCCTGACATGGGCCTAAGTAGTAGAATGTAGTCCAGAGAACGGAATGCGTTGTGTCGTAGTTTACAGCTTGACTGCGATATTTGCACCTTTCGGTCCAATACATCCGACTTCAGCAATTATTTTTTGAGTACCGGGTTAGCATTCCCTCTTTGATCCCTTCTCCTTAGCCAGTCTGCCGTGTTACAGTCTGTTATCTAGGATCACCGGGTGGAGGTGTAGAAGGGTCTTTGCAGTTCTGGTTCGCTGGCCCTGACGCTAGCAGTCAGCTAGGGGTCGCTGACCACTGCAGCTCATGCGCTACTCAACTCAGCTCTGGTTCGCAGGCCCTGACGCTAGCAGTCAGCTATGGGTCGCTGACCAATGCAGCTCATGCACTTCTCAGCTCTGATTCGCTGGTCCTGACGCTAGCAGTCAGCTTTGGGTCGCTGACCACTGAAGCTCATGCGCTTCTCAGCTCTGGTTCGCTGGCCCTGACGCTAGCAGTCAGCTATGGGTCGCTGACCACTGAAGCTCATGCGCTTCTCAGCTCTGGTTCGCTGGCCCTGACGCTAGCAGTCAGCTATGGGTCGCTGACCACTGAAGCTCATGCGCTTCTCAGCTCTGGTTCGCTGGCCCTGACGCTAGCAGTCAGCTATGGGTCGCTGACCACTGAAGCTCATGCGCTTCTCAGCTCTGGTTCGCTGGCCCTGACGCTAGCAGTCAGCTATGGGTCGCTGACCACTGAAGCTCATGCGCTTCTCAGCTCTGGTTCGCTGGCCCTGACGCTAGCAGTCAGCTATGGGTCGCTGACCGCTGTAGCTCATGCGCTTCTCAGCTCTGGTTCGCTGGCCCTGACGCTAGCAGTCAGCTATGGGTCGGTGACCGCTGTAGCTCATGCGCTTCTCAGCTCTGGTTCGCTGGCCCTGTCGCTAGCAGTCAGCTATGGGTCGCTGACCGCTGTAGCTCATGCGCTTCTCAGCTCTGGTTCGCTGGCCCTGTCGCTAGCAGTCAGCTATGGGTCGCTGACCGCTGTAGCTCATGCGCTTCTCAGCTCTGGTTCGCTGGCCCTGTCGCTAGCAGTCAGCTATGGGTCGCTGACCGCTGTAGCTCATGCGCTTCTCAGCTCTGGTTCGCTGGCCCTGTCGCTAGCAGTCAGCTATGGGTCGCTGACCACTGAAGCTCATGCGCTTCTCAGCTCTGGTTCGCTGGCCCTGACGCTAGCAGTCAGCTATGGGTCGCTGACCACTGAAGCTCATGCGCTTCTCAGCTCTGGTTCGCTGGCCCTGACGCTAGCAGTCAGCTCTGGGTCGCTGGCCCTGACGCTAGCAGTCAGCTATGGGTCGCTGACCACTGAAGCTCATGCGCTTCTCAGCTCTGGTTCGCTGGCCCTGACGCTAGCAGTCAGCTATGGGTCGCTGGCCCTGACGCTAGCAGTCAGCTCTGGTTCGCTGGCCCTGACGCTAGCAGTCAGCTATGGGTCGCTGACCGCTGTAGCTCATGCGCTGTTCAGCAGCTTGATCTCTGTTAAGTTTAAATTTTTTTTTTCTTTTTGATATTTAGTCCCATTTTGGGAGATTGTTCTTTAGCCTGATCGTTTCTCTTGCATTTGGCTTTGTGTGACAAAAGTACGGGCTCATCTGCGTAGTCCAGGTCCTCCAATTGGGTTAATAGTGTCCACTGAATACCAGTTTCTTTTTTCCCTCGATTCTTCATTGATGTTCGTCCATCACACGCGATGAAGATCACTTTCTTTGTTCAGCCGCGTGAACAGTCTTTTCACTTGCTGTGTCCGCTGAAATGGATGACCTGATCAGTGATTTGGATTAAAGTGAGTAAGAAACTGCGTCTTTTGTCAACCTTACTCTCTGGTCCAGAGCTACATTTTGGCCAGTAGCAAGATATTTATCGAGACGATTGTAGATAGTACGGGATGCAGATTTTTCCTCACGGTTTACTCCCGAAGCCTTTCCCGTAAACAGGTATCCCGCAAGGCAACGGAGGGCGGGAGGGGGGATGACATCTAACATTGTGTGTAGTGCCTGGTCCATTAAGACAAGAGGTGGTAGGGACATCACTCAGCGTGTGAGTGAGTCTGGCATCTCTCCCCGGCTGTGTTTAGTTCATTTTGTAAGGCCTATACTTCTCAAACGCCAATTTCGTGAAGTTCAGACGGGTGAACTAGACCGTGAAATACGACACACGTTTAAGCGAATTGCCATTAAAATACCCGATTTCCAGGATAATCGGACGGAAGAAATCACAAAAAAACCAACGAATTAACCAGTCCAAACGGAAAACAACAACACGTTTCCGTGAACACAAGTGTAACTCGTCGATTATTGTGAATTCTAGGCAATACCGTTGTCTGGCGGCGTCCATAATGAAGCAAAACAGTAGAGCAATGTAGACCCGCAGCCATCTTCATTACCCAACCTATTGCTAACAAGAACAGAAAAGGTGAAGGCAGGCACTTCTGTCGCAGCGCTGTTTGCATTTCAAAGTTATCAGTCAAGTACTCCTTAATGTACTACATTACTAAATGTCACTTTGTACACATTATGTATAAAGGTTGTGTACTTCTCTGGTATCACATATTATCTCAACAGTTGCCATAAAGTACTTCGATCTACACTGTCAAATGCCTTTTCATAGTATTTGCATTTTGCGTATAGGGATGATTTCCATTCAAAAATTTGTGCTACTATGATGCGTAGAGTAGCTATACGATGCCTGGAGAAATCCTGCCTGTTACTCTCTGAACTTTTTTTCTACTTCCGATTTTAATCCGAAATTATTCTGTTGAATAGCTTGCCTGGCATTGATATCAAAATAATCCTCCAATAATTGCTGATATCTGATGTTTGGATGCGAGAAATTGTAAACACGTAGGTAGACCATTGAGGCGTTGGTCCTACTGATCGTATCCAGGTGAGAATGAGGTGGGATGGGGTGAGAATGGGGTGGGGTGAGAATGGGGTGGTGGTGGTAATGGGGAGGGGTGTGGTGGGTAAGTGATGTGCAGGATTGTGGAATAATTTCCTTTGACTCAGCAGTTTTATTGGGCGCATCAGAGACACATTATGTTGGATGTCCTTGAGTTGGAGTTCATGTCATAGTATCAAGAGTTCGGTGCCCTAACTTCTCGACCGCTACATCCTTGACAAGGTGCACTCAGCGATGGAGTCTTCTTCTTCTTCTTTTTCTTCTTCTTATTCTTCGCCGTTTTCTTCTTTTTCTTCTTCTTATTCTTCGCCGTCTTCTTCTTTTTCTTCTTCTTATTCTTCGCCGTCTTCTTCTTTTTCTTCTTCTTATTCTTCGCCGTCTTCTTCTTCTTCTTCTTCTTCTTCTTCTTCTTTCCCTTCTTCTTCTTATTCTTCGCCGTCTTCTTCTTTTTCTTCTTCTTATTCTTCGCCGTCTTCTTCTTCTTCTTCTTCTTCTTCTTCTTCTTCTTCTTCTTCTTCTTCTGCACCTTCTTCTTCTTCTTCCTCTTCTTCTTCTTCTTCTTCTTCTTCTTCTTCTTCTTCTTCTTCTTCTTCTTCTTCTTCTTCTTCGTCTTCTTCTTTTTCTCCTTCTTCTTCTTCTGCACCTTCTTCTTCTTCTTCCTCTTCTTCTTCTTCTTCTTCTTCTTCTTCTTCTTCTTCTTCTTCTTCTTCTTCTTCTTCTTCTTCCCCTTTTTCTTCTTCTTCTTCTTCTACGTTCGCTCTTAATCTCCCGCTACCAAACCCTGAACAGGGCTTTGCAAGTAACAGATTGTAGTCTGGAGAGCGGAATGCATTATGTCGCATGTTTACAGCTTGTCTGCAATATTTGCTCCGTTTCGACATATCCGTCTTCATCAGACGCGATAGAGTAACTCACTTTTACAGAGAAGAGAAATGAACAGAAGAATTTTTGATTTAAATATAAAAAAAAATCCTTAAGGTATCAATATTTGCTAATCGATTTGTGATTACAAAGTCAATGATTATCAGTAAATAGTTCGTTCAGTGCACCCGATAGAGATGCGACCAGTAAACACCGATTTCTTCTTCTTCTTCTTCTGCGTACACAGTCAGACAGTAACCATTATTTTCTCGAAAAAAGCGGCGGTCATCCTGAGACTCTCGCCACTACCATAGAGCTTGTCTTGCAGTTCCACTGGCAATGGCCACATCTGCTCTCTCTGATCCCCGTATGTCGGGCAGTTCTGCAGCAGATGTTCAGTGGTCATTTTACCAGTAAACACCGATTTAATAATGTTACTCTCTCCAATTCTTTCTCCTCATTCTCTCTATATGTCTTTCTACCTCTTTCTTTCTTCCTTCGTCACCCCTCCGTCTCTCTCACCCCCTCTCACTTCGCCTCTCTCTCAATCCCTCTCACACCTCTTATTTCTCCCTCTTTCTTTCTTCCTTCGTCACCAATCTCCGTCTCTCTCACCCCCTCTCACTTCGCCTCTCTCTCAATCCCTCTCACACCTGTTATTTCTCCCTCTTTCTTTCTTCCTTCGTCACCAATCTCCGTCTCTCTCACCCCCTCTCACTTCGCCTCTCTCTCAATCCCTCTCACACCTCTTATTTCTCCCTCTTTCTTTCTTCCTTTGTCACCAATCTCCGTCTCTCTCACCCCCTCTCACTTCGCCTCTCTCTCAATCCCTCTCACACCTCTTATTTCTCCCTTTTTCTTTCTTCCTTCGTCACCAATCTCCGTCTCTCTCACCCCCTCTCACTTCGCCTCTCTCTCAATCCCTCTCACACCTCTTATTTCTCCCTCTTTCTTTCTTCCTTCGTCACCAATCTCCGTCTCTCTCACCCCCTCTCACTTCGCCTCTCTCTCAATCCCTCTCACACCTCTTATTTCTCCCTCTTTCTTTCTTCCTTCGTCACCAATCTCCGTCTCTCTCACCCCCTCTCACTTCGCCTCTCTGTCAATCCCTCTCACACCTGTTATTTCTCCCTCTTTCTTTCTTTCTTCGTCACCAATCTCCGTCTCTCTCACCCCCTCTCACTTCGCCTCTCTCTCAATCCCTCTCACACCTCTTATTTCTCCCTCTTTCTTTCTTCCTTCGTCACCAATCTCCGTCTCTCTCACCCCCTCTCACTTCGCCTCTCTCTCAATCCCTCTCACACCTCTTATTTCTCCCTCTTTCTTTCTTCCTTCGTCACCTATCTCCGTCTCTCTAACCACCTCTCACTTCGCCTCTCTCTCAATCCCTCTCACACCTCTTATTTCTCCCTCTTTCTTTCTTCCTTCGTCACCAATCTCCGTCTCTCTCACCCCCTCTCACTTCGCCTCTCTGTCAATCCCTCTCACACCTGTTATTTCTCCCTCTTTCTTTCTTTCTTCGTCACCAATCTCCGTCTCTCTCACCCCCTCTCACTTCGCCTCTCTCTCAATCCCTCTCACACCTCTTATTTCTCCCTCTTTCTTTCTTCCTTCGTCACCAATCTCCGTCTCTCTCACCCCCTCTCACTTCGCCTCTCTCTCAATCCCTCTCACACCTCTTATTTCTCCCTCTTTCTTTCTTCCTTCGTCACCTATCTCCGTCTCTCTAACCACCTCTCACTTCGCCTCTCTCTCAATCCCTCTCACACCTCTTATTTCTCCCTCTTTCTTTCTTCCTTCGTCACCAATCTCCGTCTCTCTCACCCCCTCTCACTTCGCCTCTCTCTCAATCCCTCTCACACCTGTTATTTCTCCCTCTTTCTTTCTTCCCTCGTCACCAATCTCCGTCTCTCTCACCCCCTCTCACTTCGCCTCTCTCTCAATCCCTGTCACACCTCTTATTTCTCCCTCTTTCTTTCTTCCTTCGTCACCAATCTCCGTCTCTCTCACCCCCTCTCACTTCGCCTCTCTCTCAATCCCTCTCACACCTCTTATTTCTCCCTCTTTCTTTCTTCCTTCGTCACCAATCTCCGTCTCTCTCACCCCCTCTCACTTCGCCTCTCTCTCAATCCCTCTCACACCTCTTATTTCTCCCTCTTTCTTTCTTCCTTCGTCACCAATCTCCGTCTCTCTCACCCCCTGTCACTTCGCCTCTATCTCAATCCCTCTCACACCTCTTATTTCTCCCTCTTTTATTCTTCCTTCGTCACCAATCTCCGTCTCTCTCACCCCCTCTCACTTCGCCTCTCTCTCAATCCCTCTCACACCTGTTATTTCTCCCTCTTTCTTTCTTCCTTCGTCACCAATCTCCGTCTCTCTCACCCCCTCTCACTTCGCCTCTCTGTCAATCCCTCTCACACCTGTTATTTCTCCCTCTTTCTTTCTTCCTTCGTCACCAATCTCCGTCTCTCTCACCCCCTCTCACTTCGCCTCTCTCTCAATCCCTCTCACACCTCTTATTTCTCCCTCTTTCTTTCTTCCTTTGTCACCAATCTCCGTCTCTCTCACCCCCTCTCACTTCGCCTCTCTCTCAATCCCTCTCACACCTCTTATTTCTCCCTCTTTCTTTCTTCCTTCGTCACCAATCTCCGTCTCTCTCACCCCCTGTCACTTCGCCTCTATCTCAATCCCTCTCACACCTCTTATTTCTCCCTCTTTCTTTCTTCCTTCGTCACCAATCTCCGTCTCTCTCACCCCCTCTCACTTAGCCTCTCTCTCAATCCCTCTCACACCTCTTATTTCTCCCTCTTTCTTTCTTCCTTCGTCACCAATCTCCGTCTCTCTCACCCCCTCTCACTTCGCCTCTCTGTCAATCCCTCTCACACCTGTTATTTCTCCCTCTTTCTTTCTTCCTTCGTCACCAATCTCCGTCTCTCTCACCCCCTCTCACTTCGCCTCTCTCTCAATCCCTCTCACACCTCTTATTTCTCCCTCTTTCTTTCTTCCTTCGTCACCAATCTCCGTCTCTCTCACCCCCTCTCACTTCGCCTCTCTCTCAATCCCTGTCACACCTCTTATTTCTCCCTCTTTCTTTCTTCCTTCGTCACCAATCTCCGTCTCTCTCACCCCCTCTCATTTAGCCTCTCTCTCAATCCCTCTCACACCTGTTATTTCTCCCTCTTTCTTTCTTCCTTCGTCACCAATCTCCGTCTCTCTCACCCCCTCTCACTTCGCCTCTCTCTCAATCCCTCTCACACCTCTTATTTCTCAATCTTTCTTTCTTCCTTCGTCACCAATCTCCGTCTCTCTCACCCCCTCTCACTTCGCCTCTCTCTCAATCCCTCTCACACCTCTTATTTCTCCCACTTTCTTTCTTCCTTCTTCACCAATCTCCGTCTCTCTCACCCCCTCTCACTTCGCCTCTCTCTCAATCCCTCTCACACCTCTTATTTCTCAATCTTTCTTTCTTCCTTCGTCACCAATCTCCGTCTCTCTCACCCCTCTCACTTCGCCTCTCTCTCAATCCCTCTCACACCTCTTATTTCTCCCTCTTTCTTTCTTCCTTCGTCACCAATCTCCGTCTCTCTCACCCCCTCTCACTTCGCCTCTCTCTCAATCCCTCTCACACCTCTTATTTCTCCCTCTTTCTTTCTTCCTTCGTCACCAATCTCCGTCTCTCTCACCCCCTCTCACTTCGCCTCTCTCTCAATCCCTCTCACACCTCTTATTTCTCCCTCTTTCTTTCTTCCTTCGTCACCAATCTCCGTCTCTCTCACCCCCTCTCACTTCGCCTCTCTCTCAATCCCTCTCACACCTCTTATTTCTCCCTCTTTCTTTCTTCCTTCGTCACCAATCTCCGTCTCTCTCACCCCCTCTCACTTCGCCTCTCTCTCAATCCCTCTCACACCTCTTATTTCTCCCTCTTTCTTTCTTCCTTCGTCACCAATCTCCGTCTCTCTCACCCCCTCTCACTTCGCCTCTCTCTCAATCCCTCTCACACCTCTTATTTCTCCCTCTTTCCTTTCTCTCACTCACCCTTTATTCTCCACCCTTCCTTCTTTCCCTGTGTGTCTTAATCTGTCTGTCCTTCTATTACTTCTTCCCTCTTTCTCCTATCGTTTCTACAGCCTGGTTTATCATTTCCGTTTTCTTTTATTTCGCTCTTTCCTTCTACTTCTTCTCGCTCATAGATTTCTCTCCTCATTGCTTATTACTCTGTCATTTTCCTCTCATTCTCCGTTTTTCTCCTTAATTTTCCATCCCTTTCTCTGTTTTCTCCCTTCACTTTTTTCTTCATATCGTCTTTTGCCATCTTTCTTCTTCAGTTCGTATCTCTCTTCTCTCCTTTCTTCTCTCAAATGCCAAACTCCTTTCTCATTCCTCTTCTATCTACTTTCTTCCTCAATATGTCACATTTCTACCTCCTATATTCGTTCTTCCTGGTCTCTCCTTTTTTTTCCTCCTTTCCTGTTCTCTCACCCTTACTTTATAACCTTTCTCCACGCTCTCTTCTTTATCTCTTCTTTATCTCTTCTTTATCTCTTCTTTATCTCTTCTTTATCCTCTCACTTCATCTACCACCTTTTCCCGTCCTCTCTCATTTATTCCCTTCTGTACTTTCTTCATTCTCAACTCGCTCTCCTCTAACCTTTCTTTTTCTTCTCTCTTGTCTCATTCATTCTCTTTCGTTTCACTTCTGCTCTTACCTTACTCATTCATATTTCCTCCCTCCCTTCCTCTAATCTTTCTCCCTCCTCCATAATCTTCCCTCCTTCACTAACCTTTCTCCTCTCACTCTCTAATTCTCCCTCCTCCCCCCTCTTTATGTTTTATTTTAGATAACGGCGTGGATCTATAGTTAAGTGACACGGCTCACAACACGAAGGTGCTGGGTTCGCTCCCCATCACAGCACCGGCCGTTACCCCACGGAAGCAAACCCTTAGAACATTCAGGAGGAAGACGACCCTTAACATAAAATGCATGCCGAAGTCGGATGTACTGGACCGACAGGCGCAACATAAAACATAGTGAAACGCACAACGCTGCCTTGGAGAATAGAGAAATAAGCCGAACGAAAAAAGAATTTAAAAAAAAAATCCCATTTTCACCCCACGATAAACAAGAGAAGATAACTACTAAAGAAAATACTTACTGATGTGTTTTTGCCATTCTTGTTTGTGATCTTGAGTAACGATCCCTCATATCCCTGAAACAAATATAGAAAAAAAACAAAAACTATCACCCGAATCTGATCCTCCAGTCTATGTGCTACTTCTACAACGCATATATATGCGAGGGACGTTCAGATCAAACCAGGACGTTTTGTTATAGCTCTGCATGAATGGGTTATAGCCTGCTGGATCTAATATCATTAGTTAGGTGCACTTATGTCCTATTAATGCAAGGTTGCCTACTTTCCATGGTCCAGTCACGAGACAGATAAATAAAAATGGCGGACAACACTGTTAGTGCTTGCATTGAACAGCGTGTTGTGATGAAGTTTCTCGTGAAAGAGGGAGTGAAAACTGACGCAATTAATTGAAGACTGCAATCACTATACGGTGATGTAATACTCGTCCGCAGTGAGACATCTGATGGCTGTAAACGTTCTAGAAAAAAGCCGTATATCTGCTAGTGATAATCCCGGCCGTAGTGACTCTCAATCCACCAGTCATTCCTGTGAACTTCCAAATTCTGGAACACGTTGTCCGGGAATATCGAAGCACAACGTCTTTGGATGATGTACAAGAGCCAAGTCTTTCTCTGGGTACGGTGTACAAGAGCCAATGTCTTTCTCTGGGTACAGTGAACAAGAGCCAAGTCTTTCTCTGGGTACGGTGAACAAGAGCCAAGTCTTTCTCTGGGTACGGTGAACAAGAGGCAAGTCTTTCTCTGGGTACAGTGAACAAGAGCCAAGTCTTTCTCTGGGTACGGTGAACAAGAGCCAAGTCTTTCTCTGGGTACAGTGAACAAGAGCCAAGTCTTTCTCTGGGTACGGTGAACAAGAGCCAAGTCTTTCTCTGGGTACGGTGAACAAGAGCCAAGTCTTTCTCTGGGTACGGTGAACAAGAGCCAAGTCTTTCTCTTGGTACGGTGAACAAGAGCCAAGTCTTTCTCTGGGTACGGTGAACAAGAGCCAAGTCTTTCTCTGGGTACGGTGAACAAGAGCCAAGTCTTTCTCTGGGTACGGTGAACAAGAGCCAAGTCTTTCTCTGGGTACGGTGAACAAGAGCCAAGTCTTTCTCTGGGTACGGTGAACAAGAGCCAAGTCTTTCTCTGGGTACGGTGAACAAGAGCCAAGTCTTTCTCTGGGTACGGTGACCAAGAGCCAAGTTTTTCTCTGGGTACGGTGAACAAGAGCCAAGTCTTTCTCTGGGTACGGTGAACAAGAGTCAAATCTTTCTCTGGGTACGGTGAACAAGAGCCAAGTCTTTCTCTGGGTACGGTGAACAAGAGCCAAGTCTTTCTCTGGATACGGTGAACAAGAGCCAAGTCTTTCTCTGGGTATGGTGAACAAGAGCCAAGTCTTTCTCTGGGTATGGTGAACAAGAGCCAAGTCTTTCTCTGGGTACGGTGAACAAGAGCCAAGTCTTTCTCTGGGTACGGTGAACAAGAGCCAAGTCTTTCTCTGGGTACGGTGAACAAGAGCCAAGCCTG
Organism: Ariolimax columbianus; assembly: GCA_036924085.1. Taxonomy (NCBI): domain Eukaryota; kingdom Metazoa; phylum Mollusca; class Gastropoda; order Stylommatophora; family Arionidae; genus Ariolimax; species Ariolimax columbianus. The sequence goes on along the minus strand of JAVGWX010000025.1, from coordinate 16,149,870 downwards.
CTTGAACTAATACGGTTCACAACATTATGTACCATCTGCAGCAACTCGGCTCGAAGGTATTGGCACATCAACCTTACAGCCCAGACCTCGCTCCACACGATTTCCATCTGTTTGGACCCCTACAATAATTCTTGGGACGTCAGCATTTCAGGAATTAAGACGAAGTGAAACATGCAGTCCTGGCTTGGTTCAAACATACTGACAAATCTTTCTACGCTGAAGCTTTTCAAGCATTTCTTAGACACAGGGGTAAGTGCATAAACATCGCAGCACATTTTATCGAAAAATAAATGATATCTTGACTTCTTGAAAGTCTTATTTTCCTTTAAAAAAAAAGTCCAGGTTTAATTTGAATGGCTATTGGTTAATATATATACGAGGTGTGTTCAACGGGACAGTTAAAGATCAAAAGGAGCCATTTCAGGCGAGTACAGAGCCTGACGAGCCAGATGAATGTTGTGTTTGGCTACCGATATGCTGTGTGACACAAAATACCAGAGTAGTAACGGTAACTTGGCAGATCCATCGTAACAACTGACCCGCCCATTCTTCGCATCTGATTCACAGACTTCCGTGACCAAACGCAACAACACTACTGGATAACTGGATTACTGGATGACCCGTTCTTCAGCGGCGGTTACACCGTTGCGGTTCCCAACTTCTCTTCCAACGGTCTCTGTCTTGGGCCACGGTGGACCAGTTGAGAATCAGTCCATCTGTGACATCGTAAATGTTATTGCGGGATGCAAGGGGAGTCGGACCAACGTGTTGGTGGTCGTCCCTATGGTTATTTCTTGTCTCTAGGGTGCCATATTGCTATCGCTGTGCTCCAACGATGGTCCCCCCTTCGCAGTAAGTGGCTTCCCCAGTGATGTTTCATCTTGTCTTTATAAACAACCGCATCTTTCACAAAGGACAATTGACGTATGCCCGAGTTGGGAAGACTTTTTGCGCGCTGGCTATGAAGCGTGAGGCCGACCATGCAGCTTTCGAGGGAGGCCTGGGGCACTGTGAGTTTGGACTCCATCTCTTTCGTGAGTGACGTGACCATGTTTCCGCCGCATAGAATATTACAGGTAGTACTGTGAAGTTGAATAGAGAAGTGTGCAGACTCGGATCGTGGATGTTGTCCAGTACCGTCTTTATAGAAGTTAAAGTCGCCCAACCCGACGCCATCTTGTCAACTCTGGGCTCAAGTCGTTATGCATATTGATCAGGCGCTCACGGTGGATGTACTCGTCCACGTCGAACAGTCTCTCTCCATCCAGGAAGACTGGGAAGGGGGAAGCGAATCGCTTGCGCATGACTTCCGTCTTAAAATATAGGATCACCGCGTGGAGGTATAGAAGGGTCTTGGCAGCTCTGGTTCGCTGGCCCTAACGCTATCAGTCAGCTATGGGTAGCTTGCACTGCAGCTGATGCGCTGCTCAGCATCGTGATCCCGTTCACAGTTTGTACTTCGATACATTTTTCTTATTGTTATTGATTCTGGAGTTATTGAGGACAATCTACAAAAGTTCCATATTTATGGGCATAGATGCATCAAAATAAAATGCATTTTGAAGGACTTATGATTCTTGTGTATACAATTGTCATACAAATTGACAACAACACTTAGAACCCTGGATAAGATCAAGATGCTGAGCAGCATATGAGCTGCAGTGGTCAGCGACCCACAGCTGAACGCTAGCGTCAGGGTCAGCGAACCAGAGCTGCCAAGACCCTTCTACACCTCCACGCGGTGATCCTGGATAACAGGTTGCAGCAGGGTAGACTGGCTAAGGAGAAGGGATCGAAGAGGGAAGGCTAACTCGGTACTAAACAAATGATTGCTGAAATAGGATGTATTGGACCAAAAGGTGCAAATATCGCAGTCAAGCTGTAAACTACGGCACAACGCATTTCGATCTCTGGACTACATTCTGCTACGTAGTCTCGTTTCAGGGTTTGAGAAAGAACGAAGCCAATCCCACCATTGACAAATTTAGAAGAGTTACAAAATATTGACGTATAAATGATCTGCTTCTTAACAATTTTTTTGTTTATGCAACCTTTTTATTCTGCCTAAATAATCAAATATCAACAATTTATTGATATGTTCATTTTCTGTAACCAATTCACTTCCTAGAGCTAAGTAATATTAACATGGTTATATGGGGAGGACGGCTAAGGTCTGGTCAGGCATAATATACTGATCAGACATGTTTTAGATTATAGATAACATACTATAGATTAAGGATTACAGATAAAAAGATTGAATATTTTAGATTATAGACAACATATCATAGATTAAGGATTACATATAATATATTGCACATTTTAAATTATAGACAACATATAATAGATTAAAAATTATATATTATAGATAGCATATTATAGATCACAGAATACAGATAACAAGAATGTATATTTTAGATTATAGATAACATTTTATAGATAAAGGATTACAGATAATAGATTGATTATTTTAGATTTTAGATAACATATTATAAATTAAAGATTACAGATAATAGATTGAATATTTTAGATTATAGATAACATTTGATAGATAAAGGATTACATATAATAGTTTGAATATTTTAGGTTACAGATAACATATTTTAGATTAAAATTACAGATAGTAGATTGCATATATTTAGATCAGCATCAAAACGATGGCTGAGATCTTACCTTGTATGCTCTGAACAACAGATACAGCTCTCTGGGCTTAGCGTCCATCGGTAAGCCGCTGACAAACAGGGTTCTCACCTGTGGATAATCACAAACAGCTGTTGGTACATTCACGTAACCACTTCAACCCACGAACAACATATTCATTTACAATACACACCTGCGGCATTCACGGGGAAGGGTTGGGGGCGGGGGGTGAGGGTCTTGGTAGCTCTGTGAACTGGCCATGACACTAACAGTGGGGAGGGGGGGTCTTGGTAGCTCGGTGAACTGGCCATGACACTAACAGTGAGGGGGGGGGGAGAGTCTTGGTAGCTCTGTGGACTGGCCATGACACTAACAGTGGGGGGGGGGGGGGGAAGGGTCTTTGTAGCTCTGTGAACTGGCCATGACACTAACAGTGGGATGGGGGGGGGGGTCTTTGTAGCTCTGTGAATTGACCATGACACTAACAGTGGGGGGGGGGGGGGGTGAGGGTCTTGGTAGCTCTGTGAACTGGCCATGACACTAACAGTGGGGGGGGGGCGGGGGGTGAGGGTCTTGGTAGCTCTGTGAACTGGCCATGACACTAACAGTGGGGGGGGGAGGGTCTTGGTAGCTCTGTCAACTGGCCATGACACTAACAGTGGGGGGGGGGGGGTCTTGGTAGCTCTGTCAACTGGCCATGACACTAACAGTTGGGGGGGGGGGGTCTTGGTAGCTCTGTGAACTGGCCATGACACTAACAGTGGGGGGGGTCTTGGTAGCTCTGTGAACTGGCCATGACACTAACAGTGGGGGGGGGGGGGCGGGTCTTGGTAGCTCTGTGAACTGGCCATGCCACTAACAGTGTGGGGGGGGGGGGGTCTTGGTAGCTCTGTGAACTGGCCATGACACTAACAGTGGGGGCGGGGGGTGAGGGTCTTGGTAGCTCTGTGAACTGGCCATGACACTAAAAGTGGGGGGGGGGGGGGGTCTTGGCAGCTCTGTGAACTGGCCATGACACTAACAGTTGGGGGGGGGGAGGGTCTTGGTAGCTCTGTGAACTGGCCATGACACTAACAGTGGGGGAGGGGGGGGGTCTTGGTAGCTCTGTGAACTGGCCATGATGTTAGCAATCACCTTTGGGTCGCTGGCTGCTACAGCTCGTGAACTGGCCATGACTCTAACAGTGGGGGAAGAAAGGTCTTGGCAGCTCTGTTTGCCTGAGTGGTCCTGGGTTCATTCCCCAGTTGAGGCGGAAATGTTTTTTCAGACTGAAATGGCTCCTGGGTCGACCCAGCCTTAAATGGGTACCGGTTCAGTCCGGGAAGTAATAGCGGCGATGGAGAGGAGATGGCTACCGCCCTCATATAGCCGAGCCTTTGAAATGTGAGATCTCTAACATCTAGTAATGCTATGGGATACTTTACTTTTTACTTTGATGTTAGCGATCACCTTTGGGTCGCTGGCTGCTTCAGCTCATGAACTTCTCAGCATCTTGATCCTCTAAAATAATATATTTGAATATAATACTGAGGAGTGGTCTCGAGATAAGACATCGGCCTCAGGTGCTAGAGGCCGCCGGTTCAAATCATGGTGGAGACCAACGTTTTTTCACGTGGACTTTCTCTTATTTCCCCGGATCTCTGAGTAGTAGAGATCGGACACCCGTGTTCAGTGTTGTGCACGTTTAAATTATGTTAGTTGTTAGTTCTGACAAGAATAACTCATTATATTTCATCACATATATGAAATACAAGAGTGGGGGCGCTGATAAGGATTCGGTAGTATTTGGTTGTGATTAACTATCCAGAACCCCACGCTTTTATTTCATATATGTGAAGAAGCATATTGAATGATTACATGAACGCTACATTAATAGAGCTGAATTAGGTACCTGCATCTTAATTCACCCCAAACAGTTCCCTGGGTTCTCATGGTATCTAACGGGATATTCCATTTCGGGTTAAGCAGAGAACAAATCAATATAATTTTATTTTTTAATAGTTAAGTAACGGCTTAGATAAAGATGGAAATGTAACAAGATGGTTATATTCAGTATTGTGAGGAGTTAGGATTAGGTTTAGGGTTAGGTTTAGGGTTAGGTTTTGGTTAGGTTTTGGGTTAGGTTAGGGTTAGGTTTCGGGTTAGGTTTCGGGTTTGGTTTATGGTTAGGTTTAGTGATAGGTTTAAGATTGGGTTAAGGTTAGATAACATGTTCTTTTTTCATCGTCTGCTAGCATGGATAGCACATGCTGCTGTAGAAACTGGATGCTATCCACCTTATCATGGATCAACAGATCCAAAAAATTCATTGGTTGTACGGCAGGAATAACTGGGAGGGAGGAGCGGAAATTCTCGTCTGTTCCCGCAGAATGTTTGACACTCCAAACAGTTTAAAAGTGGATTATACCGTGACGTGACTACCTCAAGTTTGGTGCCAAAAATAGATATTCATTTCGTTTGGGGTGAATTAAGACGCAAGTACCCTGAATCATTGTATTCTTGTTAGACCACGCCCAATGACAATGTAAAGGCTGCAGACAAAACATGACCAGAACTTGACCAGTTGACTTGTGGCAGGACGAGTTTGGGAGAATTTGTTGATGACGTGTACATCATAGGAAGCTGTCAGGTTTTTGATTGTATTTTATTGTTGCTGGAGGGTGTCCATGTCGGGATTCAAACCACATCCTCTGCAATCAACTATTTGCGCTCTAACTATTCTGCCCCTTAGACGCGTTACTATTGTAGATGAAGTGCAGCGTGTCTGACGCAAGACATGTAATGAAGCAAAGGACGATCGAAAGGAGAGAGAGAGAGAGAGAGAGGGAGAGTGGGAGGGAAAGAGGAGGGAGGGATAGGGCAAGAGAAAGAGAGGAAAAGAGAGAAATAGAGAGAGTGATAGAGAAAGAGAGGGAGAGGAGGAGATATATATATATATATAGAGGGAGAGAGAGGGAGATAAGAAGGGAGAGACAGGAGAGAGAGAGAGAGAGATTAGAGAGAGAGAGAGAGATAGAGGGAGAGATAGAGAGAGAGAGCTTAGAAAGAGAGGAAGAGAGATAGAGTAAGAGATAGCGAGGAAGAGAGAGAGAGTGAGAGAGGGAGATACAGAGAGGGAGGGAGAGAAATAGAGAGAGAGGGAGAGAGAGGGAGAGAGAGAAGGGAGAGAGAGGTAGAGATAGAGAAAGATTAGAGAGAGTGAGGGAGAGAGAGACAGAGAGATAGAGTAAAAGGGAGAGATAAAGGGAGAGAGATAGAAAGAGGGATAGAGAGATAGAGAGAGAGGTAGAGATAAATATGTATATATATTTATAGAAAGAGAAAGAGAGAGAGAGAGAGAGAGAGAGAGAGGAAGACAGAGATATTATCTCGGGACGTAGTTCTAAGACCAGTCCCCACGCTCAGGCTGACTGCTCATCAGCGCAGATTTGTTTCTCCCTAACAGGCGAAATGAGCCAAACTAAAGTGCAAAGTGCATATCTTCTGACGAACAGGGCGCTTCAAAAAAACACTTACACAAAATCGTAATTCAATCCAATATTTGTGAAACACTTGAAGGAAGTCTTCACATAGTGTATGAGCCTTTGAGTGGGTAAGTGCTGGGGGGATTAGAGAAGGCGTACCTTCACATGCTGAAGAGATATTCATGTGACGGATGTGATGGGCGGGGAATTTAGTTATAAATAGGGCACAGAAAATAACGGAATACGTTGGGGAATATGACTGGGGATTCGTGGTAAGAATAGTTTCTAAGAGATGGTTAGATTGCTTCTGGAGTATGTGATTTCGAGTAGGGGTCAGACCTAATTATTTCCAGTTGCATTCACAAAAACCCGTTGAGTTTTGATGTCTTGATGAATGGGAGTGCTTGTCACGTGCTTGCTCTTGTCCCCGGGTCGCTTTGTTGATGTTGAACCTTCTAGTCCATCATCTTTATGTAGCATGTCTTTTATAGAACGTCGCTTCCGTCACAGTCTGTCTGAAAGAAACTCGTTCTCTTGCCAAAACTCCAGCTTCCGCCACTGTCATACTCAGGCACTCCTGGATATCTTGGTGCCATCGTCTTCTTGGTCTACCCTTTCCTCTTTTATCTAGTATCATACCTTCCATCACCGTTCTCTTAAGAGAGTTCTGTTTCTTGATGTGACCAAAGTATTGGCATTTTCTAGCAAAAATGGAATTGATAAGCCAGTTCTCCTCCATGCTCAACTCTTGCCGAATGTCTACATTTGTCTTTTTTTCTGTCCAGAGTATTCTTAGAATCTTTCTGTAACTTTTTGACTCGAAGGATTCGATCCTTTATCTGGAAGTTTTGGTAATCGTTCATGATTCGCAGCCATAAGCTGCTACAGGAAAAACACAGGTTCTCAAGACTTTTACTTTTATTGTTTTGTTGGTGCTCTGCCATAATTTCTTCAGACTGTTCAGTCTCTGCATTGCCATGGCTAGTCTTCTTCTAATTTCTTTCGAGCGGTCGTCATTTCTGTCAATTCTGGAGCCCAAATATACAAAATGCGTGACCTGATCTATTTCCTCACCACCCACTGTAAATTTATGCTGACATTGTGTTTTTGTCGGTGGTCATTATCTTTGTTTTATTTATGTTTATAAACAGATTTTGATCTTTACTGTGTCCATTTACGGCTTAAATTAGCTGCTCTAGCCCTTCTGCACTTCTTGATAGTATCACTGTGTCGTCTGCGTATCTTAACTCTGGGATCTCGTACCCACAAATCGTAAATGGGTTGAAATATTCAACCTTCTAGTCCGTTGATGGGGAATTAAGATGGTCTGTGCGCTTGAGTAGTAACGGTTTTTTTTCTTCTAAAATTGCGAATTTGCAAGGAATATTCGATAAGATTGATATGCGAGCAAACGTTATTAGAAGAATCTGTTCTAAAATATTATATTTCAGACAAGTGAAAAAGATTCAGTCTCACTTTTTGTGCGTGTGTTAACCGAGTGCTTGCATGTCACGGGTAATCTGTCAAGATATGCATCTATTTGGAGACAAACCGTATCTACAAGACCTTGTTGTTATTGTTGAATGCCCACAATGGGTAATTTTATGCATCTGTTGGCCCTGAACAGAACGTTAAGTAGCAGGCTGCAGTAGTTTTCCTCCCATTCCGAACTTGCTGATGAAGGTAAATCGGGGTCCTTCCAGTGGTTGTATTTTTCTTTGCTTCATCTGTGCATCGTTCACTGCTATGGGGATCACGTCAATCCTCAGCTTCGTTAGTCAGACCGCTATAAAACTCACTGTTTCCAGTGAGAACAGCGTGGAAGTGAGGTGTGGTCTGATCAGTATATTTTACCTGACCCTGACTAACATGTCTGATCAGTTTATTATGCCTGACCCTGACTAAAATGTCTGATCAGTTTATTATGTCTGACCCTGACTAACATGTCTGATCAGTTTATTATGCCTGACTCTGACTAACATGTCTGATCAGTATATTTTACCTGACCCTGACTAACATGTCTGATCAGTATGTTTTACCTGACCTTGACTAACATATATGATCAGTATATTTTACCTGACCTTGACTAACATATCTGATCAGTATATTTTACCTGACCTTGACTAACATATCTGATCAGTATATTTTACCTGACCTTGACTAACATATCTGATCAGTATATTTTGCCTGACCCTGACTAACATATATCATCAGTATATTTTGCAATGCCAGCCGTCATTCCTCTCTCCCTTCATATGAGAGCCAACCTCGTTAGGAAAATTTGATATGAAATTTTATTTCAGACAACATAAAATGGAATCTCACGTTTCTGTTTGAGTGTTAAGGCTAATCTGTTAGGAGATACTGTTCAGTCGAGTCATACTCTAATATACAAAAAATTGCATTTGTTTTTGGTGTTGTTGTTGTTATTCAATGTCAACGAAGAGTAAGTTCACTCTTTCGTACATCCTAAAGTGCCTCACTCATAATTCACTCAAGGAATATTTTGAAAAGAGCTGGAGCGAGTGTACACCCCTGTCTCACCCAACAGGTGATGTGCGAAACCAGTCCCGTCGCTTACCATTCACAAAAAATGCGCTGGACGCCTTGTCATGCAGGCGTTCAAGGTCTGTCACGTACAAAGATCGAGTTACAAATGAGGAAATAGAGATAGATTTACAATTGCAATAGGGCTTTTTGAAGACCTCTTGGAAACTGTCAAAAGAAGGAAACTCGCTTGGCCCGGTCACACATCGCGATGAAATTGTCTTACAAATACGATCCTCTAATGAAAGGCGCAAGGCAGACGACGAAGAGGCTGTCCCAAAAAGAGATGGGAGGACAACATAAAAGAATGGACCAATCTCTGACCAGAAGAGTCACAGGCAGCGGCCACTGACAGAGAAGGGTGGCGTGGTCTTGTAGGATGACTTCATGTGAGCCCCAACAACCTCACCGGTTACGGGATGACCTGACCTGACATCCTGAAAAGGATGGTGGGTTGTAGAAAGTTTCTTCACATCCCCATCGTGCTGATGTAGATATATTTGGGTCCTTCAGGCTGTTGTACTATGATTGTTTCATCTGCGTCACGCTCAATACTACGAGGATCACGTCGGTCTACCTCTCGGTAGCTAGACTGTCTTGAAAAAACCTGTTTTCAGGGAACGCTACTGGAAAGAGATATTGTTAGTATATTGTGCCTAACTGGACTAGCCACTCATTTGTATAATTGGTATCTTAACTTAATTTAACTTAATTTAACTTAACTTAACGTCTTCATATTGGTATAGAAGACCATACAGAGTCTGTATACAACCAGTCCCATTTACATTTCAGTGCTCTAAAAGCTATGCGCAATCTATTGTTAAATGCATTAACTGTCCCTGCCTCCACTGCTTCCTGTAGCAATGAATTTCAAGCTATCACCATTCTCTGACTATTAACATATTTTCGTATATCTAATCTGAACGTTTCTTTAGTTAATTTGTAGCTATGCCCTCTTGTTCTTCTTTGCGGTTGTATTTTGAAAAAAAACTTCTAATAGTCTAATTTATCATTTTCTTTGATCAACTTATAAACCTGTATTAAGTCACCTCGAATTCTTCTCTCTTCTAGACATTGAAGGCCGGTTTTACTGAGTCTTTTCTCGTAACTCTAATTCTTGAATCCCACTATCAGTTTTATGGCTCTTTTCTGTATTCTTTCCAGCATGTTTATATTTCCGTCTATGATAAGGACTCCACACCTGTACACAGTACTCCATTCTAGGTCTAACTAATGATTTATACAGTTTAACTATCACTTCCTTGCTCCTCTGACAATATTGAGAAGTATAGACGGAGGACAATCATCACGGACAAAAAGTAATCACTCAACCACAAAAATGAGTTCATTTCAAGTACAGGTTCAAGACGCTGAGCAGCGCATGGGCTGCAGTGGTCAGCGATCCATAGCTGACTGCTAGCGTCAGGGTCAGCGACCCATAGCTGAGCAGCGCATGAGCTGCAGTGGTCAGCGACCCATAGCTGACTGCTAGCGTCAGGGCCAGCGAACCAGAGCTGAGCAGCGCATGAGCTGCAGTGGTCAGCGACCCATAGCTGACTGCTAGCGTCAGGGCCAGCGAACCAGAGCTGAGCAGCGCATGAGCTGCAGTGGTCAGCGACCCATAGCTGACTGCTAGCGTCAGGGCCAGCGAACCAGAGCTGAGCAGCGCATGAGCTGCAGTGGTCAGCGACCCATAGCTGACTGCTAGCGTCAGGGCCAGCGAACCAGAGCTGAGCAGCGCATGAGCTGCAGTGGTCAGCGACCCATAGCTGACTGCTAGCGTCAGGGCCAGCGAACCAGAGCTGAGCAGCGCATGAGCTGCAGTGGTCAGCGACCCATAGGTGACTGCTAGCGTCAGGGCCAGCGAACCATAGCTGCCAAGACCTTTCTGCACCTCCACGCGGTGATCCTGGATAACAGGCTGCAACAGAGCGGAGTGGATAGGGGGAAGGGATTTGAAGAGGGAATGCCAACCTGGTATTCAAAAAATGTTTGCTGAAGTCAGATGTGTTGCACTGAAAGGTGAAAATATCGCATTTAAGCTGTAAACTACGACACAACGCATTCCGTTCTCTGGACTACATTCTGCTACTTAGGCCCGTGTCAGGGTTTGGTAGCGGGAGATTGAGAACGAACGAAGCTAAGCCAAGCCATTTCAAGTACAATCTCTAAATTAATATTCGGATTCATTTTATCCCCATCTGATTGAGCAATCCTAAGACTGGTTGTAAGGTTGTCTGAGTATGTCTCTCCATTTGGCCCTATCCTCTGGTTGATCAGTCCTAAGACTGGTTGTAAGGTTGTCTGAGTATGTCTCTCCATTTGGCCCTATCCTCTGGCTGATCAGTCCGGAAACTGGTTGTAAGGTTGTCTGATCATGTCTCTCCATTTGACCCTATCCTCTACAGTTCTCTTCATTGCAGCAAAAGTTCGAACTTTAGTGTCCTTGCACGCCTGAGATGTTAAAGTAAGTCTTGGCTGCCCCTTCCTCTCTTCCCTTGAATCTTGCCCTCAAGTAACCTCTGTAGAAGACTTTCATGTCTCATATTGTAACCCAGCCAACTCAACCGACGTTTTTGCATTAAATGCAATATTTGTCGTTGTGCGCCCACTTTAGAGAGTATATTGTCATTGCGTCTTTTTTCTGCCCAACCAACTCTTTCTATTCTACGGTAGCACCACATTTCAAACGCTTCCAAGCTTTTTTTCATCCTTCGCTAAAGTCCACGTTTCACCGCCATACATTGCAGTTTGTGATATATGAGTGGCGATTATTCTTTATATCAATCCTGATATTTTTTCAGGTTAACAATTTCAGTTTTTCTCTGGAACCCTTTTGTCAATTGCAATCTTTGTCTTAATTTATGTCTCATTGTAGGCACCGTCTGTTACGGTTTGCCCCAAATATCTAAACTTCTGCCATTGTTCGATTACTTATCCATTGACGGGTAGATGTATTCACATACGTTGCTTGAATATTCCCAAAGTCCTTGTTTTCGATGTGTTTTTTTTCGAACCAAACTCTTTGACCGTGCAATTAATTTTGTCATGCAGCATGTGCACCCTTTCCACTATCGATTGATTATCGGAAAATTTGATGGCATTGAATTTGATACTATTACCTTTTGACATAACATTGTCCATCAATATCTCAGAATATACGTTATAGAGACTTGGAGAAAGGAAGCAGTCATGACGCACTCTCTATTTTATGGAAACTGGATCCGTGAGATCTTTTGTGATTGATACAGGTTCTGCATTGTTTTAATGAGTGGTCTTCTTATGCCTATCTGTTGCAGAATCTTAAATAGTTTGTTCCAGGGGACTCGATCAAAGGTCAATAAAACCTATTAACAGGGTACGTCCTTGATCGATCATTCTTTCTGCGAGAAACCACAATGATCCGATCGCATTCCGTGTACCTCTGACCTTGCGAAATCCAAACTGGTTATCTTTCAGTACTTCCTCTATCTTTCCATTATTCTTATCTGAATAATCTTCAAAAGCATTTTAGTGTGCATGTGTTACAAACGTATCTTTCGGAATCGACTGCATTTCATAGCGCCTGATTTTATGGGCAAAGGATTTAGTATTGAAGTTGTGTGATCTTTTGGCCATATTCCCTTGTTATATAAATCATTAACATGTTTTTTTACTTTTCGTTCGCCTTATTTCTTTAATCTCCAAAGCGGTGTGCGTTGCACTGTGGTTTTTATTTTGCGCCTGTCGGCCAGGTGCATCCGACTTCAGCATGCATTTTATGTAAGAACCTGCTTCCTCCTGCATTTTCTAATGGTTTGCTTCCCCGGGGTAACGGCCGGTGCTGTGTTGTGGATAGAACCCAGCCCCTTCTGGTTGTGAGCCGTGTCACTTAACCACTAGCCCACGCCAAACCAAATTAACATTTTGAAATAGCAAATAATAAAAAGTCTTTCTCACTGCTGCAACTATCGATTCAAATCTTATTTTTTCAATGTGTTGGCTGATCAAGATTTTCAATCCCTACTATCTCATTGTTTTCCATTTCGCATTTTCTATTTTCCATTATTATTTTTCCAAGATAGGAGAACCTATAGACAAGTTCCATTATTTAGTAATCTATTTTTTATGGAAGAGTAATTGTCAAACCCACTCTGCTAATTATTATAGTATTCAAAGATTTTAACATTTTTTACTGGAATAATCAATGTCTAAAGTTCTTGTCCGCTTTCAGACAGCAGAACTGTGTCTTCCGCGTATTTTTAATTATTTATTGAAACCACCGATAAGATGTCCTTCGCATTTTCTTTATCTGTAAACAAAAACAATGTGTTCTTTCTGTATCAATGGTAAACAGACAAAGGGACAAAATGCATGCTTGTGGAACTCTTCATTTAACATCTATACGTGGTGAGCGAAGTCTGGTAGAATGTTTGAAACCTGTGTTACGCTCATTGTCTCTAGTCGATTTCTTCATTTGACATCTATACGTGATGAGTGTAGTCTGGTAGAATGTTTGAAACCTGTGTTACGGTCATTGGCTCATGTGGAACTCTGCATTTGACATCTATACGTGGTAAGTTAAGTCTGGTAGAATGTTTGAAATCTGTGTCTCGGTCATTGGCTCAGATCCGTGTCCACACACCAAAAGACGTGTATGCTAAGCACGTGCGTCTCTCTCATTGGCTCTGAAAAGGTTAACCACACAGCTGGGGTCTATGTGTATGACAAGGACAAGAATAGCACCACTGTCCCACAGAGAGCATGTCGTAAGAGGCGACTAACTGTGTGACATGGCATAGCACCGGCCATGGTTAGGTGGTTTGTTAAGAGCAGCATAGATGGCGCCAAACAGGTTGCGGGTCTACTTTGCTCTAGGGGAGTAATAAGCTGCTCGAGCCTAGCCAACTATGCAGGACATTCTCCTCTTGGCTACACCCAGCTCAAATCAGAGATGGCACCTGCACAAGGGCTAATGCCACGGTAGTAGTACAGGTCGACTAAGACTAAGACACACCGAGAGACATGTATGTTAACCACACGCGTCTCCCTCAATGGCTCAAAACTGTGTCAACACACCAAGAGACATGTATGCTAACTACGCACTCTGGGGAGAAGGCTAATGTCTAGTCTGGCAAAACGTACTGATCAGACATGTTAGTCACGGTCAGGCAAAACGTACTGATCAGACATGTTAGTCAGGGTCAGGCAAAACGTACTGATCAGACATGTTAGGGTCAGGCAAAACGTACTGATCAGACATGTTAGTCAGGGTCAGGCAAAACGTACTGATCAGACATGTTAGTCAGGGTCAGGCAAAACGTACTGATCAGACATGTTAGTCAGGTTCAGGCAAAACGTACTGATCAGACATGTTAGTCAGGGTCAGGCAAAACGTACTGATCAGACATGTTAGTCAGGGTCAGGCAAAACGTACTGATCAGACATGTTAGTCAGGGTCAGGCAAAACGTACTGATCAGACATGTTAGGGTCAGGCAAAACGTACTGATCAGACATGTTAGTCAGGGTCAGGCAAAACGTACTGATCAGACATGTTAGTCAGGGTCAGGCAAAACGTACTGATCAGACATGTTAGTCAGGGTCAGGCAAAACGTACTGATCAGACATGTTAGTCAGGGTCAGGCAAAACGTACTGATCAGACATGTTAGTCAGGGTCAGGCAAAACGTACTGATCAGACATGTTAGTCAGGGTCAGGCAAAACGTACTGATCAGACATGTTAGTCAGGGTCAGGCAAAACGTACTGATCAGACATGTTAGTCAGGGTCAGGCAAAACGTACTGATCAGACATGTTAGTCAGAGTCAGGCAAAACGTACTGATCAGACATGTTAGTCAGGGTCAGGCAAAACGTACTGATCAGACATGTTAGTCAGGGTCAGGCAAAACGTACTGATCAGACATGTTAGTCAGGGTCAGGCAAAATATCCTGGCCAAGACCCTCACCTTTGCTTCCTCGCAGTCCTTCCTGGAAACGGGTTGTTGTCACTGCAGCCTGTCTAATGAGGTGAGGGATCGACGTGATCACAGTAGTAGTGAGCGACACGCAGGTAAGCTAAACATAGCACAACCGCACGGAAGACCACATACCAACTTCATCAGCACGCTTGCAATGTCAGGAAATCGACGACAACTCGCCGCTTAACGTCATTTTCATCGCGCACAAAAGAGTAATCTTACACATTTTGGGCATTCAGAAACAACAAAAACAACAACCACAACAATAACAACAGCCACGCGCTCTCCCCTAAATGGTTGTAACGAGTACCCTAACACTAGTAGTAGCCCCCTTTCATTCATGACTGATTATAATAGCTCCTTTCAGTCATGACTGACTATAGCAGCCCCTTTCAGTCATGTCTGACTATAGCAGCCCTTTTCAGTCATGTCTGACTATAGCAGCCCCTTTCAGTCATGTCTGACTATAGCAGCCCCTTTCAGTCATGTCTGACTATAGCAGCCCCTTTCAGTCATGTCTGACTATAGGTTGATGCGACCTTACAGTGGCAGCTCTCTACAGAGTTTTTGGTTTTCATTTTCCTTTCGGGGTTGTCTCTTCACTTCCCTGTGTTGGATGAGCTGTTTTTCGCCAAGCTTAAGGTGGCTCTTCAGTTTACATCTCCATCTGGATCGGTCTGTAGCTTTGTCCTCACAAGATGTCAGATCCATATCCAAATCCTTCATGTCCGGCTTGCAAGCGTTTTTGAAACGCAGCTGTGGTCGACCAGCTGTTCTTTTACCACACCCCAGCTGTCTGTAGAGAATATGTCTTCCAAGAAAAAGTAAAATGGCCGCGCCTTAGTGGCTGCGCTCTCAAACACTCTCCGGTGTTTGTGTCGAGTTTTCCGATGTTTGCTGGTTCCTGTTCGGAATACATTGCACAACTCCTTCACCAGGTGGTATCAGTAACTTCATTCTGTTGAATTGATGTGCTTTCGATCGGTTATCCTGTTGTTTATGCTGAATTTGCTGTATTTCATGCCTGGCTCAAGCCGTGAGAGACCAGACGGGACACATAAAAACAAGGAGTTTGACACGGACAGACACGGAAAGCTGGACACAAAGATTGGTCTAACACAATCCTCGCGGCCCCCATCACAAAGCTGCGGAGTACACGGCTCCACCTGGGGAGTCAGTTGGGCATGATAGTGGTAGATCGATGCAACGGGCCTTTGGCGCCTACCCGAACATCTTTATTATTATTACCGCCTTCCAT
Source organism: Ariolimax columbianus (assembly GCA_036924085.1). NCBI lineage: Eukaryota > Metazoa > Mollusca > Gastropoda > Stylommatophora > Arionidae > Ariolimax > Ariolimax columbianus. The sequence goes on along the minus strand of JAVGWX010000025.1, from coordinate 16,134,006 downwards.
GAGTCGAACATGACCAAGTAATACTACTACTACTACTACTACTAATACTTCTGCTACTACTACAAATACTGTTACTACTGCTACTACTACTAATAATACTGCTATTACTACTATTTCAACTACCTATAGATGGGCCTGGGGTGCCGTGATGTCAATTCTGCCTAACCTAGCCCAACTTCCTGCCCTCTCTAGGCCCATCTTTGGACAGACTTTGCTCTGTGTTAACGGCCTGACGTACAAATATTATATGAATAACGCTATAATCAAAGCTTGTTATTTGCACATGCGTGGCTGTGCGAGTCGGCTTCAGGCTGTGGGCTAGGAAAAGAGAATTATGTAGATTTAATATGGCGAAAAAGACCTGGACTTTTAATACGAACTACTGTTTGAACGAACCTCTGTCAACATCTCTCTAAAATTAGACCTACATACAGTATGCGTCTGCAGTGAGAATTCCAGTCAGTTTCGTTTATTCTAAGTAGCGTTCTTATTTAAATAATAGACTTCACTAACCACAATACAATCAATATACAGTTCATCCACCAATGCTCAACACACGAATACCGAAATGTTAAATAATATACAGGTAGAAAAATATAGAAAAGTAGTTGCACAGAAGACAGTCATCGCGGATCGCGGATGATGTGTTGCAGAACGGATAAATTAGACTGTAACACATTTAAAAAAAAAATACAGCCACCCATAATAACAAGAAGGCATCGCTACAAATTAACTAAAGGGAGGTCCACATTAAATATTAGGAAATATTTTTTTATTAAGAGAGTGGTGAATGCTTTGGCTTACTCTGTTGTGTGCTCTGAAAAGGACGTTAAGTGACGGGTTGCAGCAGGTTTCTTGACATCCCGAGCGTGCTTGTAGACTACGAAAAGGCCTTTTAGAGCGTAGCAATAAATGCAGGGGTAAATGTCTTAAGGAACCAAGGTATCGACTGAAAGTTCGCCCAGTTTATAGAGAAGATAAACGAGGGCGTCTCAACTGAGATCCCCCTTTTCCACAAGCGACGCTCCATATCTCTACACCGAGGGGTTCGACAAGGAGATACCTTCCCCAAAACTATTATCAGCTCTCCCACAAACAAAGAAAACAGTGTTACATTTGACAAGCATCAATTTAATCCATTAATCCGGATTGCCTCTAGATGACAAAGTTAATTGATTAATGTTCGCCTATAACATTTGATGAAGACCACTTCCGTGGTGATTTGAAATACATATATATAAATAAGAACACATCCAAAGAGTTTGGTATAAACATATAAATATTTGAACATATAAACATATAAACATAAACATATAAACACATTGAAAACAGAAACAACAAGGTCATGAAGGCGGTGCAATATTATTCAAAGGTCACACCAATATACTTTTTTTAGGACGCATCTACAAGCTAGTGGGCATTGTGTTTTGCCAAACTTGGAGACTATGTCGACAAATAAGAAAAACAATTTCTGGTTCACGCTCTAGTGAAAATGTTATTAACAAATTCGCAGTTGCTCAGTAACTGTGCATCTTGTGTGTATGCATTTATATATTCATATATCATATATCATCATGTTGCATGTCCTTTACAGAACGTCGCTCCCATCACAGTCTGTCTGAAAGAAACTCGTTCTCTTGCCAAAACACCAGCCTCCGCCACTGTCATACTTAGGTCTTACTGGATATCTTGGTGCCATCGTCTTCTTGGTCTACCCCTTCCTCTTTTGCCTGGAACCATACCTTTCATCACCGTTCTCTCAAGACCGTTGTGTCTCTTGATGTGACCAAAGTATTTACATTTTCTAGCCAAAATGGAATTGATAAACCAGTTCTCCTCTATGCTCAACTCTTGCCGAATGTCTACATTTGTTCTTTTCTCTGTCCAGAGTATTCTGAGGATCTTTCTGTAACATTTTGACTCGAAGGATTCGATTCTTTGTCTAGAAGTTTTGGTAATCGTCCATGCTTCACAACCATAAGGTGCCACAGGAAAAACACAGGCTCTCAAGACTTTTACTTTTATCATTTTGTTGGTGCCCTGCCATAAATTCTTCAGGCTGTTCAGTCTCTGCATTGCCATAGCTAGCCTTTTTCTGATTTCTTTCGAGCAGTCGCCATTTTTGTCAAATCTGGAGCCCAGATATTCAAACTGTGTAACCTGATCTATTTCCTCACCACCCACTGTAAATTTATGCCGACATTGTGTTTTATCGGTGGTCATTATCTTTGTTTTGTTTATGTTTATGAACAGATTTTGATCTTTACTATGTTATTCATATATATATATATCTGCCCGCACATGCACACGCACTCGCGCACGCACGCACGCACACACAAACACAAATACAACCACAAAACACACACACACCCATATATATATGCGTGTGTGTGTGTGTGTGTGTGTGCTAGAAAACATGTAACGACTATTTGCATTATGTGAAAAACCGTCAGAATTCGTCAGTCTCTTGGCATGTCTGTCTATTGGTCTGTCTTTTTGTTGGTTTGTTGGTCTCTCTGTTTGTTGTTCTGTCTATCTATTGGTCTCTCTGTCTGTTGATCTCTCAGTCTGTCAGTCTGTAGGTCTGTCTTTTGGTCTCTCTGTCTGTTTATCTCTCAGTCTGTCTGTCTGTAGGTCTGTCTGTAGGTCTGTCTGTCTGTTGGTCTTTCTGTCTGTTGGTCTTGCTGTCTGTCTCTGTTGGTATGTATATCTGTTAGTCTGTCTGTCGGTCTGTCTGTCTGTTCGTCTGTCTGTCAGTCTGTTTGTCGGTCTGTCTGTTGGTTTGTCTGTCTGCAAGTCAGTTTGTCTCTCTGACTGTCATTCTGTTGGTCTATCTGTCTCCTAATCTGTTGGTATCTCTGTCTCCCAGTATGGCGGTCTCTCTGTCTCCCAGTCTTTTGGTCTCTCTTGTCTCCCAGTATGTCGGTTTCTCTGTCTGCCAGTCTGTTGGTCTCTCTGTCTCCCAGTATGTCGGTTTCTCTGTCTCCCAGTCTGTTGGTCTCTCTATCTGCCAGTCTGTTGGTATCTTTGTCTCCCAGCCTGTCGCTCTCTCTGTCTCCCAATTTGTCGGTCTCTCTGTATTCCCAGTTTGTCGTTCTCTGGTCTCCCAGTCTGTTGGTCTCTCTGTCTGCCAGTCTGTTGTTCTTTCTGTCTCCCACTCTGTTGGTCTCTCTATCTCCCAGTCTGTTTGTCGCTCTGTCTTCCAGTCTGTTGTTCTTTCTGTCTTCCAGTCTGTTGGTCTCTCTGTCTCCCAGTATGTCGGTCTCTATGTCTCCCAGTATGTCGGTCTCTCTGTCTCCAAGTCTGTTGGTCTATCTGTCCGCCAGTCTGTTGTTCTTTCTGTCTGCCAATCTGTCGGTCTATCTGTCCGCCAGTCCGTTGGTCTATCTGTTTCAATTATTTTTGTTTCATTTCTTCTTTTATGTTTGTCAAACTACGTTTATTTTTTAATGTTTCACGTGCGTCTATACCTAACTATAAAACTGCATGTTTAGCTTGTAAAGTTTCCTGTGAAACTATACCTAACTATAAAACTGTACCTTTATTGTGTAATATTTCATATAAATTTGTACCCATCTAAAAAAAACTGTACGTTTAGTATGTAATGTTTCATGTAAACTTATACCTATTTATAAAACTGTACGTTTAAATTGCATTTTTCTGGTACCTGTTCATTTTCAAAATATACCTTTAATATATGTCACTAATTCTGTCAAACTATACATGTATTTCCTAATCATCCCTGCGTTCTACTTTTTATATTTCAAAATAAATTGCTAAGTATCTGCCCATTTGCAAATATAAATGCTCGTTTGTTTTCGAATTGTCCATTTTCTGCCCTGTATGTCAAACTATTCGGTTGATATTTGCCGCTCAGTCTGCTAAACTATACGATTAGTTTGTAATGTTTCCAGTGCAAATGTCATATGTAAATCAAACTATTGGTGTATCGCTGTACAAATTTGTTACCTGTTCATGCTGAGCTATCATAGCCAGAAAGTTTTCTCGCAAGACTGGATCCATGTCCAGTGAGCTATCCTCTGACAAATGGTCATCCATTTTCTTGAATGATCCAGGTAGATAATAAATGAGCCAGACGTGAAGGTCCAGATGTGAAGGTCCAGATGTGATAGTCTAGATGTGAAGCAGTACCGTGTGATAGTCACAACGAAAACTACCCAGGTCTTTAACTTGAAGTTAGGTTAAAGCTTGCACGAGGCGTGGCGCTCCCAGTGTGGTATTTTAATTTATGATAATCAAATTCGAAAGAAATTTCAGGTCATTCACTTAATAAGCTAGGTAGGCATTCACTTAATGACCCAGGTAAATAACAATATAAACAACACATGACGTTCAAGGTAAGGTACTGAAATGTACTACTGTCAAAAGCGAAGTAATATCCAGGTGATACAATTCCAAGAAAATGGGCTATGTGGGTTTCTTCGAAATATACATCAAACCATTCTCCGTGAAAACTATCAGATTGTAAACCGAAAACAGTGTTTGCAACGTTAAACACATGATATTTACGAGTACTAATAGTATAAACTGGCCACAAATATCTACGAGGCGTGTTCAAATGAAACCGGACCAAACTGCAAGAAGTGAACATACGTACGATGCGCATGATGACGTCACTTATGGTGTAAATAGCACATACCAACAGTGAAGTTTGCAAAATGTCATTATACTCCGACTCATAGTTTCCTCAGTAGACCGTTGACAAAATGGCAGGTGTGATACGGATTCCGTCCAGAGTTGAACAGCGAGCGGTGATTCGGTTTCTAACAGCTGAAGGATGTCGACCAGTCGACATTCATCGCAGAATGCATCGGTGTATGGGTACAAAAGTGTGTCGAAGACAACAGTGAAGAACTGGACAACGATGTTTAAAGAAAGAAGGGAGTTAACTAAAGATCTTCCGAGACCAGGTCAGGCGCATATTGTTGCGTTGACTCACGTCCTTCTTTAAACATCGTTGTCCAGTTCTTCACTGTTGTCTTCGACACACTTTTATGACAACTGAGTGACATGGCATAACATGGTCATGGTTATGTGGTTTGTTAAAAGCAGCATCCATGGCGCCTGACAGGCTGAGGTTCTAATTTTCTCAAGTGTTTGAGTCTATTAAGATGGACTCTCACATCGGTTAACCCCCATCCGCGACACTTGTCCCAACGCCGGGGTTTAATAAGCTGCTCGTACCTAGCCAGCCAAGCAGGAAATCCTCGTTCCGAGTACATTCAGTTCATACCAGATCCATCCATCCATCCATCCATCCATCCATCCATCCATCCATCCATCCATCCATCCATCCATCCATCCATCCATCCATCCATCCATCCATCCATCTATCTATCTATCTATCTATCTATCTATCTATCTATCTATCTATCTATCTATCTATCTATCTATCTATCTATCTATCTATCTATCTATCTATCTATCTATCTATCTATCTATCTATCTATCTATCTATCTATCTATCTATCTTTCTATCTATCTATCTATCTATCTATCTATCTATCTATCTATCTATCTATCTGTCTGTCTGTCTATCTAATTGTCTGTCTGTCTGTCTTTGTGTATGTCTATCTATCTATTTATCTGTGTCTGTCCGTCTGCCTGTTTGTATGTCTGCCGGTTTGTGCATCTGTCTGTCGGTATGTCTGATTGTCTGCCTGTGTGTATGTCTGTCTTGTTTCTATCTGTCTGGTCATTTAACCCATTACCATTTTCAGAAATAAATCTATCCAACGATCCATTAACACAACTATCCATACTTCCGCCATCCGTGTATCCATTCATTAATCCACCGGTCCTTAGAGCAATTTATTCATCCACTTAACCTTATTTCTATCCCTTAACCCATCTATCCCTTTATCCATCTCAGCATTTATCCCCACACCAAACAGCTACTCAACACATAAATATACCCATCGAAATCCACCCATCCAGCAAAAGCCACCCAGAACTCTCCACCTAAAACCCATCTATAATGATCATGACTTCTTCTGTGTGTATAACCCGATATTCCAATTAAGGTGGGAGCAATTGTAATTATATTTGCGTTTACCCTGCGAATGTATTTGCATAGACAGAGAAAGTAGTGCGTTCGAATGCTGCTCTCAAAATTCTTCACTACCTCACTAATTCCCTTGCTACCTTCCTTATTCCCTTGCTACCTTCCTTATTCCCTTGCTACCTTCCTTATTCCCTCCCCACTTCACTCTTACCCTACCTCACTCCCTTCCTATTTTTCTTTTATTTCCTCCCTCCCCTCCAACTTAACTCTTACACTACCTCGACCCCTTTATCCCTTCCCCTACCTCCCTATCTTTCTCCTCATTCCTCATTCCTTCCCTACTTCACTTTTAACCTACCTCACTTTCTACCTCCCTTTCTTTATTATTTCCTCCTTCCCTCCCTACACGTACCCTACCTCACACTCTATCTCCCTCCCTACCTTTCTCTTATTTCCCCCTTCCCTCCCGACCTCACTCTCTATCTCCTTACCTTTCTCTTATTTCCCCCTTCCCTCCCTACCTCACTCTCTATCTCCCTCCCTACCTTTCTCTTATTTCCCCCTTCCCTCCCGACCTCACTCTCTATCTCCTTACCTTTCTCTTATTTCCCCCTTCCCTCCCTACCTAACTCTCTATCTCTCTCCCTACCTTTCTCTTATTTCCCCCTTCCCTCCCGACCTCACTCTCTATCTCCTTACCTTTCTCTTATTTCCCCCTTCCCTCCCTACCTCACTCTCTATCTCCCTCCCTACCTTTCTCTTATTTCCCCCTTCCCTCCCTACCTCACTCTCTATCTCCATCCCTACCTTTCTCTTATTTCCTCCTTCCCTCCCTACCTCACTCTCTATCTCCCTCCCTACCTTTCTCTTATTTCCTCCTTCCCTCCCTACCTCACTCTCTATCTCCCTCCCTACCTTTCTCTTATTTCCCCCTTCCCTCCCGACCTCACTCTCTATCTCCCTCCCTACCTTTCTCTTATTTCCCCCTTCCCTCCCGACCTCACTCTCTATCTCCCTCCCTATCTTTCTCTTATTTCCCCCTTCCCTCCCGACCTCACTCTCTATCTCCTTACCTTTCTCTTATTTCCCCCTTCCCTCCCTACCTCACTCTCTATCTCCCTCCCTACCTTTCTCTTATTTCCTCCTTCCCTCCCTACCTCACTCTCTATCTCCCTCCCTACCTTTCTCTTATTTCCTCCTTCCCTCCCTACCTCACTCTCTATCTCCCTCCCTACCTTTCTCTTATTTCCCCCTTCCCTCCCTACCTCACTCTCTATCTCCCTCCCTACCTTTCTCTTATTTCCCCCTTCCCTCCCGACCTCACTCTCTATCTCCCTCCCTACCTTTCTCTTATTTCCTCCTTCCCTCCCTGCTTCAACCTTACTCTACCCTCCTCCTACTCCACCCCTTCTCTCATTAGCTTCTCCCCCTACGAGTCTACCTCTTGCTACCCTCCCATCACTTCCACCACCATAATCTCTTGCTCACTCCTTCCGTCCCTCTCTGCCTTCTTCCACTCCCTCCATACCTCCCTCCCGCCTATCTCTTCTTTCTTTCCTGCAAAAAAGGGAGAGGTTAAATGATTTGTTTTAGCGACCAGGTGTCAACGGAAAAAACAAATTTGATTGGCTCTAGTTGAACATGTGAATAAACACGATTGGTCGGCGGGCATGACGTCATGAACCGCACGCTCAAGATGGACGTTGGGAAAGCTAATACATTTGTAATCGTTTTCTTAGAGTTTGGCAATTATCTTATTATTTGAGTTTAGGGGAGAGTTTGGAGGGTGGGGGGGGGGGGGGGTCAGGTTCACAAACAAAGAGAAAGAGAGAGAGAGAGAGAGAGAGAGAGAGAGAGAGAGAAGGGGGATATTTTTTTTTTTTTTTTGCGTTCGCCTTATTTCTCTAATCCCCAAGGCGGTGTGCATTGCACTGCGTTTTTATTTTGCGCCTGTCGGCCCAGTGCATCCGACTTCAGCATGCATTTTATGTAAGGGTCTGCTTCCTCCTGCATTTTCTAAGGGTTTGCTTCCCCGGGGTAACGGCCGGTGCTGAGATGGGGATCGAACCCAGCACCTTATGGTTGTGAGCCGTGTCACATAACCACTAGGCCACGCCGTCCCCAGAAGGGGGATATGATAATATAGAAATGATTACACTGACAGAGCGGGAAGGAAAACTAACGTCCCGTCAGGCAACAATATAGTGGTCAGACTTAGTCAGGGTCAGGTAAAAAGATACTGGCCAAGACCCTCACCTCGGCCTCCTCGTAGCCCTGTCTGGAAACGGGCTGTTTTTTTGGCAGCTTGACTAACAAGGTGAGGGATCAACGTGATTCTCATAGTAGTGAGCGACATGTAGATGAAGCCAAGAATAGCACAACCGCTTGGAGGACCCCGGTCCACCTTAATTAGCAGACGCGGGATGTGAGGACAGCTACTGCAACCCGCCACAACGTCCTTTTCAGAGCGCACAAAAGAGTAGACCTACTCAATGGTTGGATTAAAAACAACAATAATAACAACAACATTGACAGAGACTGACACAGGGACACAATAAGCGAATATGAAAGAGAGAGATAGAGAGAGCTAGAGAGAGAGAGAATAGGTGAGGGGGGAGGGGGGGGGGTGGAGAGAAAAAGAAGAAAACGAGAAAAAGATAAAGAAAGAGAGGACAAAATAAGAAAGAAAAAGTTATGCTGACAGAGAATGAAAGAATGCCATAATGAAAGTAAATATGAAAGAGAGAGTGTACAAGATAAAGAAGGAAACGAGAAAAAGAGTAAGAGTGAGACAGAGAGAGGGAGAGAGAGAGGAGAGAGTACGAGTGATTATGACGGAAAGGACTAAGTGATAATTCAAAAGTAACATAGATTGACAGGAAGAAATGCAGACAAAAAGAAAGAATGTTTGTCGGAAAAGGAAAAAGCGTGAGAGCAAATGACAAAACAAAGAAAAGAAATGAGAATGAGTAAAATAGATCGTATGAGAAGATAGAGAGAGAGAGAGAGAGAGAGAGAGAGAGAGAGAGAGATAGAGAGAGAGAGAGAGAGAGAAAATGAAACAGTTAAGAATTACTAAGTAAAAACAATAGAAAATTGAAATGGAAGAAACAAATGAGAATTAGAAAAAAATACAGAAGAAAAATAGGCAAAGCATAGCAGTAGAATGAGAAAGAACGAGATAAATATGTATTTATATATACACAGAAAGAGAGAGAGAGAGAGAGAGAGAGAGAGAGAGAGAGGGAGAGAAATAGAGAAAGAAGTAGTGGCGATAGAAGAAATGGGTAAAAAAGGATTATAAAAACAAGCGGGATAGAGTAGGATAGAGTAGGAGAGAGTAGGAGAGAGTAGGATAGAGTTTGAGAAAGTGTGAAAATATGCGCTCAAAGGTTCACAAGAAAGAAACTGGGATTAAAAGAGAATATTTCAATTTGAACTAAACCATAAATGAGAGGGGGACAGAGGTGTTAAAAAAAAAAGAAAGCGATAGAGGAATATTGAGAGGCTGAGAGACAGGACCGGCACGAATGAGACGAAATAGAACCGATGAAGGGCGAGAGACATATACGTTATCTGATAAAGAGTCCACAAATAGATACAATCTGGAGTTAAACAAATAGATAAATGTAAAGTTATAAAATCCACAAATGGACAAGATTTCAAATTATACGAACCACAAATGAATAGAATCCACACATTGATAAATTCTCCAGTAATTAGATCCACAAATGGACGAAACCCAAATATTGATAAAAGACCAAGTTACGAGATCCCCAATTAGACAAAATATAAGGTTATAAGATTCACGCATAGATAAGATCTACAAATTGATAAAAAAAATACAAGTTATGAAATCCCAAAATAGATAAAATCTAAAGTTATAAGATACACAAATATATGAGATCTACAAATATATAAGATACACAAATAGAAATAAACAAAGAACGAAAGACAAAGTAGGCCCTCTCGTAGACAGTACATGGGAAATAATAAGTGAGAATAGGGAGGCAGTTAACCTACTAAATCAATACTTTGGCACAGTCTACACAAAAGAGGACTGCTCCGAGATCCCAGAGCCTATAGATATTTTTCAAAGAGAACACGGATACAGCAGGATTAAGATCAATCTGTATTACAGAGGAAATGGTTTTATAAAAAAATTGCAGGGGTTGAAAGTGAATAAATGTCCAGGTCAAGATGGTATTCATCCAAAATTGCTGTATAAAATTAGAGACCAACTAGCAAAACCATTGGCTTTATTATTTTCTCAATCACTTACAAAAGGGATTGTTCCACGGGATTGGAAAGATGCAGGAGTGATCCCCTTATTCAAAAAAGGAAAAAAATCAGATCCAGAAAATTATAGACCGGTGAGTTTAACGAGCATAGTCGGTAAATTCTTAGAGTCAATAATCAAAGAAAACATTGTAATGCATTTAGACAAGTTCAATCTAATCAGAAATGGTCAGCATTGGTTTACTAGAGGGAGATCGTTCTTAACAAATCTATTAGAATTCATGGAGGAGGTTACTAAAATTATAGATAAAGGGGCGCCAGTGGACGTTATTTATTTAGATTTTACAAAAGCCTTTGATAGAGTACCTCATCAAAGATTACTTCGAAAGTTGAAATCACATGGAATAGGTGGGGAAGTTGTCAAATGGATTAAAAATTGGTTAACGGGAAGAAGGCAGAGGGTGGGCATAAATAAGGAGTACTCTGAGTGGTGTGAAGTGAAAAGTGGTGTGCCACAGGGCTCGGTTTTGGGACCAATTTTGTTCTTGATATTTATACATGATTTGGACCTTGATATGGGATCTATGATTGCAAAATTTGCTGATGACACAAAACTATGCAGTAGTGTCTCATCTAAAGCGGAAGTGGATATATTGAAGTCGGATTGAGATAAATTCGAGAATGACCTGTAAGCTGGCAAATAGAGTTTAATGTAGATAAATGGAACCTAATTACAGAATGGGTGAGAACAATATTATAAAGCTATATAAGGAAAGGGACCTAGGGTTATAATAGATCATACAGGTAAGGTGAGTGAGCAAGTTAAGGTAGCAGTGAAAAAGGCAAATAAAAGAAAAAATAAACATAGGAGTGAAGAGGTGATAGCCAAACTGTATAACGCATTAGTTAGACCTAGATTAGAGTATTATGTACAGGTGTGGAGTCCTTATCATAGAGGGGATATACATATGCTGGAAATAATACAAAAAAAGAGCGACAAAGCTGATAGTGGGATTCCAGAATTACAGTTAAGAGGAAACACCAGAATAACCGGCCTACAGTGTCTAGAAGAGAGAAGCATTCGATGTGACTTAATAAAGGTTTATAAGATGATCAAAGAAATGGATAAATTAGACTACAACAAGTTTAAAAAAAAAATACAGCCACCAATAAGAACAAGAAGGCATAGCTATAATTTAATTAAAGAGAGGTCCAGATTAGATCTTAGGAAATATTGTTTTAATCAGAGAGTGGTGAATGTTTAGAATGCATTGCCTCACGAGGTAGTGGAAGCGGGGACAGTTAATGCATTTAAGAATAAATTGGATACGCATAGCTTTTAGAGGAAGGTAATGTAAGTGAAACTGGTTGTATACAGACTCTGCAGAGTCTTCTAAACCAGTATAAAGACATTAAGTTAAGTTAAGTTAAGTTTATTACAAAAAAACTAGTTATGAAATCCCCAAATAGACACACAAAAAGAGCAATTACCACTAATCGATACACAAAAAGATCAATTACCACTAATCGATACACAAAAAGAGCAATTACCACTAAACGACACACAAAAAGAGCAAATTACCACTAATCGATACACAAAAAGAGCAATTACCACTAATCGATACACAAAAAGAGGAATTATCACTAAACGACACACAAAAAGAGCAATTACCACTAATCGACACACAAAAAGAGCAATTACCACTAATCGACACACAAAAAGAGCAATTACCACTAATCGACACACAAAAAGAGCAATTACCACTAAACGACACACAAAAAGAGCAATTACCACTAAACGACACACAAAAAGAGCAATTACCACTAATCGACACACAAAAAGAGCAATTACCACTAAACGACACACAAAAAGAGCAATTACCACTAATCGACATACAAAAAGAGCAATTACCACTAATCGACACACAAAAAGAGCAATTACCACTAAACGACACACAAAAAGAGCAATTACCACTAAACGACACACAAAAAGAGCAATTACCACTAATCGACACACAAAAAGAGCAATTACCACTAATCGACACACATAAAGAGCAATTACCACTAATCTACACACAAAAAAAGAGCAATTACCACTAAACGATACACAAAAAGAGCAATTACCACTAAACGACACACAAAAAGAGCAATTACCACTAATCGACACACAAAAAGAGCAATTACCACTAAACGACACACAAAAAGAGCAATTACCACTAAACGACACACAAAAAGAGCAATTACCACTAATCGACACACAAAAAGAGCAATTACCACTAAACGACACACGAAAAGAGCAATTACCACTAAACGACACACAAAAAGAGCAATTACCACTAAACGATACACAAAAAGAGCAATTACCACTAAACGACACACAAAAAGAGCAATTACCACTAAACGACACACAAAAAGAGCAATTACCACTAAACGACACACAAAAAGAGCAATTACCACTAAACGACACACAAAAAGAGCAATTACCACTAAACGACACACAACAAGAGCAATTACCACTAAACGACACACAAAAAGAGCAATTACCACTAAACGACACACAAAAAGAGCAATTACCACTAAACGACACACAAAAAGAGCAATTACCACTAAACGACACACAAAAAGAGCAATTACCACTAAACGACACACAAAAAGAGCAATTACCACTAAACGACAAACAAAAAGAGCAATTACCACTAATCGACACACAAAAAGAGCAATTACCACTAATCGACACACAAAAAGAGCAATTACCACTAATCGACACACAAAAAGAGCTATTACCACTAATCGACACACAAAAAGAGCAATTACCACTATATAATCTACAAGAAAGTGCAACATCACCTAATGATCTACAAGCATTGCAAATAATCACTAAACGATTCATAAATAAAAAACAAATCAATTATCTCCATGGTATTCACAAAAAAGCAAGTGCCACTACACGATTTACAAAAAGAGCAAATTATCACTAACATATCCATAAAGTTGCAATCTTCAACAACGTATCTATACAAATAAATTATTATTACTAAACAGTCCACACAAAAACAATTAACATTAAGGTATACACAATGAAATCAAGTACCACCATGCAATCCACACAAAAAAGGGCAAATTGTCACAAACGGAACCACAAAAAGGGCAAATTGGCACTAACGAACCACAAAAGGGCAAATTACCATTAACGGAACCATAAAAAGGGAAAATTATCACAAACGGAACCCCAAAAAAAAGAAATTATGACTAAACGATTTACAAATAAAGCAATTATAACTCAACAAATAAAGCATTTGTCACTAACATATCCCCAAAAAGAGTAAATTATCACTTAGCGGTCGACAAAAAAAATCAATTATGCCTAAACGATCAACAAATATAGCAATTATGACTAAACGATCAACAAATATAACAATTATCACTAAACGATCAACAAATATAGCAATTATCACTAAACGATCCACAAATATAACAGTTATGACTAAACTTTTCACAAAAATAGCGATCACCAGTAATGTATCCACAAAAATATCTGCCATCACTAACATAATCCCTGAATGAAGCAATTATCACAAATATATCCAAACTGAGGACATTTTATGTTTAAAGAAAACTTAATTAGGACTATCACCTTTAGAAATATACAAATATTGCAATAAAACAAGAACGAAATGTTTAATTCCAAATGATAACACGGTGTTATCCTTATTATGTTCAAGAATGCTACTTGAGAATCGAATTCCGCTAGCCTCCAACACAAAAGTTTAGTGCTAGTTCGAACACCACAATGAAGACAGTGAGAAATGGTTGAATGTTTGTTCTTTCCTGTACATGACTTCATCAGAACCTTGTTGGTACCTTGTCTTCTGGACCAATCATCTTAGATCAGGTGTTCTCAAACTTCGATATTGAACCTCTTTGAAGGTTGTGTTTGTCTGATCTGAATTCGGGCATTGGCGATTGGTCGAGATAACTATTAAAATTGATAAACGATCGATTCATGGATCAAACACTACTATCAATAAAACTGCAATGCATAGATTGCAAAGTTGTGAAACCATTTACAGATCTGATAAAGAGAGACCACCATGCGAGACGAAACAAGAGTGTGCACAGCCAGTCAGCTACTGGAACGATCATTATTTACATACTTCCGCATTTATAGAAATTCACTAAGCCCCTATGGGTTTACTAAAAATGCAAGAACGTTTGTTTCTTAACAGACCAGATCATTTGTAAGACACGCTGTAAGTCCTTCTACAGTTGACCAGCGGCATAATCGTCTTTCGTGCAGGGTAATGCCGCTTCCAGTAAATTTATTTTCAGTGTCTAGCCTGATAGAGTTGCCACTTCGTAACTTGCTAGTTTCCTCTGCATAGATTGTTAGAGTTACCACCTCCTAATCTGTTATATTTATCACCTATAATGCCTCGGTAGTTACCACTCCAAAGCACGTTAGAGTAATCGCTCCCGTAGACTGCTAGAGCTACCACGCCCTAAACTGCTATAGTTATCGCCCCCTGAACTGCTACAGTTATCACCCCTTGAACTGCTACAGTTATCGCCGCCTGAACTTCTAGAGTTATCGACCCCTAAACTGCTAGAGTTATCACCTCTCTAACCTGTTAGTTACCACTCCAAAGCATGTTAGAGTCACCACCCACTAGAATGTTATAGTTACTTCCCCATAGGATTAGAGTTACCACTACCTAGCTTGTTAGTGTCACCAATCCCGAGAATGCTATAATTACCACACTCTAATCTGTTAGAGTTGCCACTTCTTAGCCTGTTAGGTGAGTTTCTTAGCCTGTAAGAGTTACCATCCCCTAGGAAGTTGGAGTTACACCTTCTGGTCTGTTAGAGTTGCCATCTCATAATCTGCTAGAGTTACCACTTTTTAGCTTGTTAGTTTCCACTCCCTAGCCTGTTAGTTTCCCCTCCCTAGCTCGGTAGTTTCCACTCCCTAGCCTGTTAGTTTCCACTCCCTAGCCTGTTAGTTTCCACTCCCTAGCCTGTTAGTTTCCACTCCCTAGCCTGTTAGTTTCCACTCCCTAGCCTGTTAGTTTCCACTCCCTAACCTGTTAGTTTCAACTCCCTAGCCTGTTAGTTTCCACTCCCTAACCTGTTAGTTTCCACTCCCAAGCCTGTTAGTTTCCACTCCCTAGCCTGTTAGTTTCCACTCCCTAGCCTGTTAGTTTCCACTCCCTAGCCTGTTAGTTTCCACTCTCTAGCCTGTTAGTTTCCACTCCCTAACCTGTTAGTTTCTACTCCCTAGCCCCCATCACATGACTAAGACTAATTCTCTCACTATGGTGTGAATGCACATTGGTGGAACTCCTTCAATAAGGTCTACCGAACAAATGAATAAACGCCGCTTGTCACTGCAGTCGTCACACACCGTGCAGGAAAGGTTTCCATTTCAACCTCAGACAAAATAAACATATTCCGTACCGAGTTTTTCAACACATCTCCTAGGCTGAGGTCCGAACCTCTGAGTTGGCATCTCCCCATCACTGGTCGCCAATATTAAAATAGTTTAACGAGTTGCCATTATCCATGTTAAGCTTATATGATTAATTTTCTTCATCTCCACAGGCAATTCTGGCTTTAGGACTTCACAGACTCGCCCATCGCCCCTCTATTATCAGCTCCTGTTCTGTTGTGAGATGGTTAAGAGCTGGTATTTTCCTGTCAGAGACGACGTATTTTACACAATTTCACTGTCGGTTATAAAACCCAAAGACCCATTCTTGGAATCCACTGGTATAGCCAGGTTTAGAACGACGAACACGTCTGACGGACAGACATCGGCAGCATAATAATCACGCTAAACCGTCGCCGTTTGCCATTACCCAGGACGTCTCAGCTTAACAGCTCGTAATGCAGGTTTAAAGACATCAAATATGGTAGACGACCCGAAGACACAGCAGTGAGGGAACTGACAGCAGCCAGACACTCATAGCAAGCTGCTTAAATCAGTATTAGTGACTCATAACCGACCAAGACTCTATTCCACCTACAAGTGGGAGCTATGGAAACAGACTGCAACCCTGCAGACTGTCTAAGAGATACTCTTCATCGTACGCAGTCAGACATCAACCTTTATTTTTTCGAAAAAAAGCAGCGGTCATCCTGAGGCTGCCATAGAGCTTGTCTAGTGTTGCCACTGGTGATGGCCACATCTGCTCTCTTTGATCCTCGTATGTCAGGCAGTTTTGCAGCAATGTTCAGCGGTCATTTTCCCGGTACCACACGAGCATTCGTCAGTGTCACCTATCTTTAATTTGTTGAATAGGTGGTACCTCAGTCTATTGTGGCCAGTGCGAAGTCTGAAGACCACGACCTGCTCTCTTCTGTTCAACTGGTAATAGGCATCGTTTTTTGTGTAGTCTAAGAGATACGAGATCGAAGCGGGAAGGCAAACCCGGTTGCAAAAATGTACCGAAATACGCAGATATAGCAGCATAGCTGATTACTATGATATGACGTCATAACGTCCTGATAAGGATGAACACTGAAGAATAAAAGAAGACTTTTAGTAACGGCCAACACCAACCACAATTCCTGCAACCCCTAGTTAGGTCAAACTAGACAAAAATATCATCCTCTTGCATGCAGCCTGGGACTCGACACTCGTCTGTTCATGAATTGATGACGTGACGAGGCCGTATTACCTAAGCGAGCTACCTGCCTACTTATGGTAGGACATGAGGTCCTTTGTATTTCTTTTCAGTGCAATCCATCACTTTCTTTAAATTTGAAAAAAAAGGTTCGTTAAATGGCTTACGGGTTCAAGGTACTGAGTAGCGCATGCGCTGGAGCGGTCAGCGATTCCAAGCTGACTTCTAGCGTCAGGGCCAGCGAACCAGAGCTGCCAAGACCCTTCTACACCTCCACGCGGTGATCCTGGATAACAGGCTGCAACAGGGCAGACTGGCTAAGGAGAAGGGATTGAAGAAGGAATACTAACCCCGTACTCAAAAAATGCTTGCTGAAGTCGGATGTGTTGGAATGAAAGGTGCAAATATTGCAGTCAAGCTGTAAACTACGACACACCGCACGCATCCAGTTCTCTGGGCTACATTCTGCTACTTAAGACCTTTTCAGGGTTTGGTAGCAGTTGTCTGCGACTCAATGGTAACCGATCTACCTTGATAACGACGTCATATCAGGCTACGATTCTCAAGCACTAGTAGACCCCCTAGATATACCAGATCGCTCGGCCACCCATCTATATTTGCACATCTTTAGAACGAGGATGAATATTTCATCATCATGATTAGCTCTTTTCGTTTTGTCAGACGATAGTAATTGTGCTTTGGAAAGGCATGCAACTACAGTCCATGACGGTAACGAATGTAACTCGTAAGACCAATACGGGCAGAGAAGCATCTTCCACAATGTGTGCAAGAAAAATCAAGACCGTTTGCGGCATTGCATGGTGTGGCTTATCTTCTCAAACTCTTGAGTCTTTAGCCTATAAGCAATCAGTATCTCATTTGTCTGTATTCCATGCTTAATCATGCCCTTCCATGTAACACGATCCATGGCGTCCTGTTCCCATGATTCCAAATCGATGCATATAAATTAAATACCTCAGCAAAGTCCCCTCTGCGTTGAGCATGGCCGTAAACGACAACACGTTTGCAGCCAAAGAAGACTTCGTCTACCTGGACAGCATACATTCCTCTGATGCACCCAGCAGTCACCACATCACCCATATGATGGGCCTGGCGGTTACATTCATGCACTCTTTCCGCAGAATCGGTCCCAGGGGAAGGTAAATTCTGGAGACCATGCTTCGTATTTACTTCTTCTGCATCGTCCACATCCTTCTGTAAGGCCCCGAAACATGGACACTACTATAGCGAGGTCTTCCATCTGCGCAACCAGAGGTGCATCCTCTGGATCCACAGTCACGACTGGTTTCCAACAGTGAAGCAGTTCGACGTACTCATTGCGATACGATTGATCGCCGTCGCCCCTTCCTCTTCGGTCACGTTGTCTTCATTGCCTGGGGAAGTCCCAGCCCAAAAGATGCTCCGACAGGCTGTGAGGGCGAGTTAGGAGACGTCCTCGGGAAAGCCCTAGTAACACCTGGCTAAAACAGATCGCCATCTCCGCAACAGAACTGCGGGCCGCCTGGGACGAGGTCATCAAACGTGGTCATGGACACGGTAATTCCACGCGAGGGGCCCTGGTCACCTAAGCGTACTATTGCTATTGATTGGGTACAGGCTGGCAGCAGGCTTAGAACCCTTCATGTGCCGAAATGTAAGGCAGACAGGAAACCAGACCAAAGTTAGTTGACTAAATACAAGTGTAATACGGGGGTACATGGCAGTGTCAGGTTCTTCAAAAAAAGCAAACATTGGGAGGCGAATATTCTTTGCTTCGGTCTGCTATATACGGTCTTTTTTAACTGGTACAAAATAAAAGAAGAAATAATTCATACATGTGAGATGGTGCAATAAAGGCGCAAAGACTTCATTGTAGGCTTGTAAGATATGTCTATAGATTTAAGTATGTGTTATGTGTAGAAACTTTGAAACGTATATTATGTTATGTAAAACAGAATTGACATCAATGCAATCAGAACTGAACTATAGTTGTTGAGTCAATTTTGGAGGATCAAGGGAAGTAGTTAGATGGAATCAAGTAGCTCGCTAGTTCAACACACTACAGATATAAACTATCGTCGTTGTTGGTGTTGTTATCCCATAGCTGCTGAGCGAGCCTTTGACAGCCCAATGACATTCTTATATAAATATAGGTTTTCTTCAGTTCTTTCAGTGCTCTGTACAGTATGTTGGCAATTGTCAGTTTGTAAGAATCGTGACCTCACGTCCACAAACGCCAATGAGTAGGTGTCGAACTGTTTCAGCAGGATGAGAGCAATGTCTGCACAAGGGCAGGTGCTGGGGATTGATGCGGTTCAAGTAGTTGTTGACTCTGGTCTGTCTTGCTCCGAACTGAAAGATGACACGTTGATCTCTCCTATGTAGTTTATTTATGAATTTTTGGCTGTGGCATTAAATAAACTGCGCTAAACACACTGCGAGCAGCTGTACCCGTCCCCCACATGTTCATCCAGATTTTCCTGGTATTCATCATCATCATGTAGCATGTCCTTTGTAGAACGTCGCTCCCATCACAGTCTGTCTGAAAGAAACTCATTCCCTTGCCAAAACTCCAGCCTCGGCCACAGTCATACCCAGGCATTCCTGGATATCTTGGTGCCATCGTCTTCTTGGTCTACCCCTTCCTCTTTTGCCTGGCACCATACCTTACATCACCGTTCTCTCAAGACCGTTGTGTCTCTTGATGTGACCAAAGTATTTACATTTTCTAGCCAAAATGGAATTGATAAACCAGTTCTCATCTATGCTCAACTCTTGCCGAATGTCTACATTTGTTTATTTTTCTCTGTCCAGGGTATTCTGAGGATCTTTCTGTAACATTTTGACTCGAAGGATTCGATTGTTTGTCTAGAAGTTTTGGTAATCGTCCATGATTACCTACCCCCTCTCTTCTCCCCCCCCCCCCCCGATCCTGGTATTATTCTTAATAATTCGCTTTACTGTGTGATTACTGCTGGGTCTGTCCAATTATAGTTTGGATTCTCCTGTTGTAAATCTGTCAGCCATCTTGTTACCTGGTATCTCGCTATGTTTAGGGGTCCATTGCAAGGTAACATTAATCCGGTGGGCTGCGACACATGTTGTTGATTGCTTCTCTTACCAAAATAATTTTCTTCAGCGCTTACCGAACCGCTGCGACCTTCCAAGTCTCCTTTTCTGTTAATCATGTTTGATATCATTATAATTATTATAACAAATAACCTTTTTAAAACAATTAATAATAATTATAACAAATATAATCATCCCGAATATCTCCCCCAGAGACCATATCCGAAACACCGACAACCGGGACCAAACAGAGTTGAGAGATGTCGTCGACTGTGTCAATAAGAAAGTACAGTTGGGCCGGCCATGTGGTCCGCATGACTGGCGGTAGAGGGATGAGGAGGGTGTCTTTCTGGCGGCCACACAACTTCAACCGTCCACGCGGTTACACATCGATACGATGGATGACCTCCACCACGCCTTCGGAGCGTCATAATACTCCAAAACGAAGGACAGACACAGATTCACGCAGCTTTTGGCTACCTGGCATGAGGCATAGCTACAAATTAACCAAAGAGAGGTCGAAATTAGATATAAGAAAATATTTGTTTTAGTCACAGAGTGGTGAATGCGTGGAATGCATTGCCACAGAAGGTAGTGGAGGCAGGGACAATGAATGCATTTAAGAATAAATTGGATGCGCATAGGTTTTAGAGCAAGGTAATGTAAATGAAACTGGTTGTATACCTCAGTTTATTGTGGCCTGTGCGAATTCTGAAGACCACGACATGCTCTCTTCTGTTCAACTGGTAATAGGCATCGTTTTTTGTGTAGCCAGTATGTTCTGTTTCCCATTTGGTCATGTATCTAGCTCTAATAAGCCGTTTTGACTCTTCGTAGGCCACACTAGAATCTGGTTGTGGTAGTCTTGCACCTTCTTTTGCCAGTCTGTCTGCCTCCTCGTTGTCTTGGATGTTACAGTGGGATGGAACACACTGAACCACTACTCTTTTTGGTGCGGACTGCTGGCATAGTTGACAGATTACTGCTCTTAAATCATTAAGTTCAGTATTTTTCTGGCTTTTTAGTGATGTGACTAAGGCCAGGGCAAATGTAAACAGGACTATATGGCTTTCATTTCTTTTGCCTGTCACCATTTCCTCTACTGCAGCCCTCAGTGCCTCTGCCTCCGCTCTGAAATTGCTTGAGTTTTTTCCAGTTGCCACTGACAGTGTTATTTTTCTGCCATTTAGTAGGCTCAGGAATACCCCTGCCCCCCCCCCCCCCCCGTTATGTGTTGTGTTTGTTACAGAACCGTCGTGTGTGCATGGGTCCAGTCCATGCTTGGGTAGTTTTTCGTTATGTACTTCAGGGTTATGTCTCTTCTTTTTCAGTCTGGCTGTTCTTGTTTCCAATACCTGGTATATTTTC
The DNA here is from genome assembly GCA_036924085.1 of Ariolimax columbianus. Taxonomy (NCBI): domain Eukaryota; kingdom Metazoa; phylum Mollusca; class Gastropoda; order Stylommatophora; family Arionidae; genus Ariolimax; species Ariolimax columbianus. The sequence goes on along the minus strand of JAVGWX010000025.1, from coordinate 16,112,682 downwards.
TGCCACCTCTGGAAATATGTGCTGCCTCCATGTAGGTTTGCGTACAGTAGGAATGGATTTTGGTGTTGTTAATGTGTTCATACGGTCTTCGCTCATCTTTGCTGTGGCTATTTCTGCAAAGTTTCTCCGCTTTAGTTTCCCATTTCCAAAATTATTTAGTCTCTGATGCATTGGATGGTCTGTCAGTCTTCTGAGTTTCTCCGCTTGCTGCTGGGCTCTGCAGTCTCTTCTATCGGTCATGGATTGCAGATTTGTAATCTTTTCAAGTTCTGCAATTGGAATACCAGGAATCAACTATACAAGTTCGATATCAAACTCGTGCGGTCTGTTTCAAAATCGCCAGTGTATTATTATTATTAGTTTCCCATCGCAACGAAGATGACGGCAGTATCAGACATGCGTATTCACATGTGGCTGCGCATGACTGTTCAATCCGAAACGAACACGGCAGATTCTGCTCCATGTTACCTGTCGAAATTTACAGCAGACGGCTATCACAATATGGTGAAGAGACAATCGGCGGAGTAAGACATTTGAATGGTGTAAACGGTTTAGAGAAGGCCGTACATCCGCGAGTGATTATCCCGTCCTGCTATTGGAAAACGGCTCACCACATTATGTACCATCTCCAGTAACTCGGCTAGAAGGTATTGATACATCCACCGTAGTCTAGACCTCGCTCCAAGCGATTTACACATTTGTTTGGACTACTAAAAGAGTCCCTGGGAGGTCAGCATTTCAGCACCGATGACGAAGCTAAACAGGCTGTCGTGGATTGTTTCAGGCATACTGACATATTTTCTACTCTGTAGCTTTTCAAGCAATGCTCAAACCATGGGATAAGTGCATAAACGATGCAGGAGTTTATATCGCAAAAATAAATGTAATTTTTACTACTTGAAAATTATAGTTTTCCCATTACACAGAAAGTCGGGATTTTTTGTTGTTGTTTTTTTTAAATTGGTGGCGATTGCCATATTTATATATTCACCAAGGTGGTGTGCGTTGTATTAAGTTTTTATTTTGCGCCTGTCGGTAAAGTGCATCTAACTTCAGCAGGAAATTTATGTAAAGGTCTGCTTTCTTCTTATACTTATCCGAGGGGTCTGCCGGCGTCTTTGTGTATGCCAAGCACAAGAATAGCACCACTGCATCACATTGAGCATGTCGAAAGATGCGACTAACTGCGTGACATGGCATAACACCAGCCGTGGTTAGGTGGTTTGTTTAAAGCAGTATAGATGTCACATAAGAAGATGTAGGTCTACTTAGCTCTAGTGTTTGTCTATTAAGATGGACTCACACATCGGTTAACCACACTCCATAAGCGCTTGTCCCAACGCAGCGAAGTATTAAGCTGCTCGAGCCTAGCCCGCTAAGCAGGAAACCCTTCTTCCGGCTACATCTAGCTCAATCCAAGATGGGACATGCACATGGGCATCTGTATCTGTAGAAGTACAGGTCGACTAAGGGGGACCTGCACAGGGGCATCTGTATCTGTAGAAGTACAGGTCGATTAAGTGTACCTGCACAGGGGCATCTGTATCTGTAGAAGTATAGGTCGACTAAGAACTAAGAACTGCTTTTTTCTGCATTTTCTAAGGGTTTGCTTCCCCGGGGTGACCGTTGCTGTGATTGGGGATCGAACCCAGCACCTTCCGTTTGTGAGCCGTGTCACTTAACCACTAGTCCATAACGTCCCCAAAGACAAAAAAGAAAAAAAAGTCCCGGTTTGACCCTGGTATAACCAACGAGATACACAAGCCACCAATGTCCACACCGTTTGCCAGTACTCTGAAGTAGATTGAGTCCATTTGGGAATTACCAGAGTGGCAGAGCGTACCTGCATGTTGATTATGATGTTAATGTGCCGGTGTGTGGGTCTGTGAGTGTGTGTGTGTCTATGTGGGTCTGTGAGTGTGTGTGTGATTTGCGTGATGACACAGCTGAAAATGTGTTTTCGTTATCCCATGTGTCAACACGCTACTTTTATCGCCAATGTGTTGAAAGAAGTCTTTATGTGAACAGTATACAGTGTATCTATGTGTGTGTGTGTGTGATCGTGTGTGTGTGATTGTGTGTGTGATCGTGTGTGTGTGATCGTGTGTTTGTGATTGTGTGTAGACGTATAGGTGTGTGTTAATGTAAGCGACATTGTTCGATGTCTGTCAGAGCTTCACTAAAACATTCACACGTGTGGCCAGTCTAGGACTGTTGGCTCGAATACCCGTTCTATAACGCTATTTCAGTGACCTGGATGAACTGTTCATTCAAGTGTGTCTACCCCTCCTGTCCCCGAGTGTACGTTACAGGTAAACATGCTTTCCAAATAACGCACTGACGTCGCAGCCAGTTTTGGATGAATGGACGAATAGGCAGATATAAATATATATATATATTGATAGACGGATAGATACTTAGTTAGATAGACAAATAGATAAATAGATAGGACGACAGATAGATAGATACACAGACAAACAGATAGATAGAGAGATAGATAGATAGATAGATAGATAGATAGATAGATAGATAGATAGATAGAAAGAAAGATAAATAAATAGAGAGACGGACAATAAGACTGGCGGATAGATTTATAGCCAGATAGATGAATAAATATGTGTAAATATATACATATATATATATATATATATATATAAATATATATATATATATAGAGAGGGAGATAAAGATACATATATATATATATAAATATATATATATATATAAATATATATATATATATATAAATATATATATATATATATATTTATATATATTTAAATGTTCAGATAGATAGATATATAGATAATTACATAGATAGATAGATAGATAGATAGATAGATAGATATGCGTATATGGATGAATGGATAACCGGATAGCTTGATGAATAGGTGGCTAGATTAATAGAGAGATTGATAGATTGGCATACAAAAAACGCGCGAGAGAGAGAGAGAAACAACGAGAGACAGAGAGATAGAGAGAAACAAAGAGAGACAGAGACAGAGAGAGAGAGAGAAACAAAGAGAGACACACAGAGAGAGAGAAACGAGAGACACAGAGAGAGAGAGAAAGAAAGAGAGACAGAGAGAGAGAAACAAAGAGAGACAGAGACAGAGAGAGAAAGAGAAACAAAGAGAGACAGAGACAGAGAGAGAAACAAAGAGAGACAGAGACAGACAGAGAGAGAGAGAAACAAAGAGAGACACAGAGAGAGAGAGAGAAACGAGAGACACAGAGAGAGAGAGAAAGAAAGAGAGACAGAGAGAGAGAAACAAAGAGAGACAGAGACAGAGATAGAAACAAAGAGAGACACAGAGAGAGAGAAAGAGAGACAGAGACAGAGAGAGAGAGAGAAACAAAGAGAGACACAGAGAGAGAGAAACAAAGAGAGACAGACAGAGAGTGAGAGACAGAGAGAGAGAAACAAAGAGAGACAGAGAGAGAGAGAAACAAAGAGAGACAGACAGAGAGAGAGAGAGAGAGACAGAGAGAGAGAAACAAAGAGAGACAGAGACAGAGAGAGAGAGAGAAACAAAGAGAGACACACAGAGAGAGAGAGAAACGAGAGACACAGAGAGAGAGAGAGAGAAAGAAAGAGAGACAGAGAGAGAGAAACAAAGAGAGACAGAGACAGAGAGAGAAAGAGAAACAAAGAGAGACAGAGACAGAGAGAGAAACAAAGAGAGACAGAGACAGACAGAGAGAGAGAGAAACAAAGAGAGATACACAGAGAGAGAGAGAAACGAGAGACACAGAGAGAGAGAGAGAGAAAGAAAGAGAGACAGAGAGAGAGAAACAAAGAGAGACAGAGACAGAGAAAGAAACAAAGAGAGACACAGAGAGAGAGAAAGAGAGACAGAGACAGAGAGAGAGAGAGAAACAAAGAGAGACACAGAGAGAGAGAAACAAAGAGAGACAGACAGAGAGTGAGAGACAGAGAGAGAGAAACAAAGAGAGACAGAGAGAGAGAGAAACAAAGAGAGACAGACAGAGAGAGAGACAGAGAGAGAGAAACAAAGAGAGACAGAGAGAGAGAAACAAAGAGAGAAACAGAGAGAGAGAGAGAGAAACGAGAGACACAGAGAGAGAGAAACAAAGAGAGACAGAGAGAGAGAGAGAAACAAAGAGAGACAGAGACAGAGAGAGATAGAGAGAGAAACAAAGAGAGACACAGAGATAGAGAGAGATAGAAACAAAGAGAGACAGAGACAGAGGGAGAGAGAGAAACAAAGAGAGACAGAGACAGAGAGAAACAAAGAGAGACAGAGAGAGAGAGAAACAGAGAGAGACAGAGAGAGGGAGAGAGAGAGAGAAACAAAGAGAGACAGAGACAGAGAGAGATAGAGAGAGAAACAAAGAGAGACACAGAGATAGAGAGAGATAGAAACAAAGAGAGACAGAGACAGAGGGAGAGAGAGAAACAAAGAGAGACAGAGAGAGAGAGAAACAAAGAGAGACAGAGATAGAGAGAGATAGAGAGAGAAACAAAGAGAGACACAGAGATAGAGAGAGATAGAAACAAAGAGAGACAGAGACAGAGGGAGAGAGAGAAACAAAGAGAGACAGAGACAGAGAGAAACAAAGAGAGACAGACAGAGAGAGAGAGAAACAAAGAGAGACAGAGAGAGAGAGAAACAGAGAGAGACAGAGAGAGGGAGAGAGAGAGAGAAACAAAGAGAGATAGAGAAAGAGAGAGAGAGAGAGAAACAAAGAGAGACAGAGAAAGAGAGAGAGAGAGAGAAACAAAGAGAGACAGACAGAGAGAGAGAGAGAGAGAGAGAGACATATGAAAATATTATCTTTAGACATATACTAAGACAGACAGAAATGTGTTTTTTGTTCTTGAAAGTTATACATAATGCAAATCATGCTCCCCTTGTTAGATTCTAACTTCATAGACGCTTTCAAGGAAAAATGAACGGCTTGGAAACTAATTTATATACTCTAAAATGTCAAACAGAAGATCTTCAAGACACCCACATGCAACCAGACAGGAGTTCCCTGTTCTTCTTCAATTTTTGAGGGTAAATCACAAACAGATAACGTTTGCAAATATAGGTTACTACGGAAACAGGCGAGGCAATCAGGGGGGTTTTGTGCTTTTGATTTTGCGATTACCTCCCTTTCTGGCTGTCTGATTGTTAATGTTTCATTTGAAGTTAATCAAAAACTGATTTCGGATTTTTAAAATTGCAAACTTAAAGTAGGTTTTAAAGATGAGAATGGGGAGGTGAAGATGAAGAGGATGAAGTGGAAACATATGGAATGATTAGTTTTCATGATTGCTTTTGTATTTCATCAAAAAATGATTTAACATTTTTGATTTCGATATTGATTTTTGGGGGGATTTGAGTATGAGTTATAATTTGATGTATTTTACCGTTTTGCTGCATTTTGTACTTCATTCAGCCTGGCACTTCCTAGAATTAGGCTGCGAGAAGCGTTCACATGAAGATAATTTATGAAACTAAACACACCCAGAATAGTTTGATGTGGGGTGGTGGGAGAGGAGGTGGTATACCTCCCAGAGTTGAACACCCAGAATCGTTTGATGTAGGACTATGGGGACCTCTTGTAGCTGACCATCCAGAATAGTTTGATGTAGGACTACGGGGACCTCTTGTAGCTGACCCTCCAGAATAGTTTGATGTAGGACTACGGGGACCTCTTGTAGCTGACCATCCATAATAGTTTGATGTAGGACTACGGAGACCTCTTGTAGCTGACTATCCAGAATAGTTTGATGTAGGACTACGGGGACCTCTTGTAGCTGACCTTCCAGAATAGTTTAATGCAGGACTACGGTGACCTCTTGTAGCTGAGCCTCCAGAATAGTTTGATGTAAGACTACGGGGACCTCTTGTAGCTGACCATCTAAAATAGTTTGATGTAGGACTACGGGGACCTCTTGTAGCTGACCCTCCAGAATAGTTTGATTTAGAACTACGGGGACCTCTTGTAGCTGACCCTCCAAAATAGTTTAATCTGGGACTACGAGCCTTCTTGTAGCTGACCATCTAAAATAGTTTGATGTAGGACTACGGGGACCTCTTGTAACTGACCATCTAAAATAGTTTGATGTAGGACTACGGAGACCTCTTAGTGTTAAAGGCCTATCAGAGTAAGTTGCTATGATGACTTTATGAGACAGAGGACCTATCATAATCTGATATTTGACTAATGTGGTCTCCTGAAGCTGTAGACCTGGAATAATCTGATATTTGACTAATGCGGTCTCCTGAGGCTGTAGATCTGGAATAATCTGATATTTCTTGTTCTTCTTCTCCTTCGTACGCAGTCAGACAGTAACCATTATTTTTTCGAAAAAAGCGGCGGTCATCCTGAGGCTCTCGCCACTGCCATAGAGCTTGTCTTGCAGTTCCACTGATGATGGCCACATCTGCTCTCTCTGATCCTCATATGTCGGGCAGTTCTGCAGCAGATGTTCAGCGGTCATTTTACCGGTACCACACGGGCATTCGTCGGTACCACCTATCTTCAATTTGTTGAATAGGTGGTACCTCAGTCTATTGTGGCCAGTGCGAAGTCTGAAGACAACGACCTGCTCTCTTCGGTTCAACTGGTAATAGGCATCGTTTTTGGTGTAACCAGTATGTTCGGTTTCCCATTTGGTCATGTATCTGGCTTTGATAAGCCGTTTTGACTCTTCGTACGTCATACTAGTATCTGTTTGTGGTAGTAATGCACCTTCTTTTGCCAGTCTGTCTGCCTCCTCGTTGCCTTCATGTTGCAGTGTGATGGGACCCACTGTACCACTACCCTTTTTGGTGCGGACTGCTGGCACAGTTTGCAGAGTGCTGCTCTTAAGTCATTAAGCTCAGTTATTTTCTGGCTTTTTAGCGCTGTGACTACGGCGATAGCATCTGTAAGCAGGACTATATGGCTTTCATTTTCTTAATCTGATATTTGACTAACTTAATTTTTTGAAGCTGCAGACTTAGAACAATCTGATATTTGATTAATGTGGTCTCCTGAGGCCAGAGAACTAGTTTTCAGTACGTCATTCGGGTGCACATGATCTGACTTGAAGCTTCGAATGAAGAATGCAAAATGGCTATACAGAACCGACTTCACTGTACAAGGGCTCTCCAAAATAGGTCTAGTCCCTTTCATTGCTGACATTGTACCAGGCGCCCCGTTAAAATGGGCCCAGTGCCTTTCATTGCCTCCATTGTACAAGGCGTCCCCAAATGGGCCAAGTCCCTTTTATTGCTCCCATTGTACAAGGCGTCCCCAAATGGGCCCAGACACTTTTATTGCTCCCATTGTACAAGGCGTCCTCAAATGGGCCCAGTGCCTTTCATTGCCCCCATTTTACAAGGCGTCCTCAAATGGGCCCAGTCACTTTTATTGCTCCCATTGTACAAAGCGTCCTCAAATGGGACCAGTGCCTTTCATTGCCTCCATTGTACAAGGCGTCCTCAAATGGGCCCAGCGCCTTTCATTGCCCCCATTGTACAAGGCTTCCTCAAATGGGCCCAGTCACTTTTATTGCTCCCATTGTACAAGGCGTCCCCAAATGGGCCCAGCGCCTTTCATTGCCCCCATTGTACAAGGCGTCCCCAAATGGGCCCAGTCACTTTTATTGCTCCCATTGTACAAGGCGTCCCCAAATGGGCCCAGTCACTTTTATTGCTCCCATTTTACCAGGTGCCCTCAAATTGGCCCAGTCCTTTTCATTGTTCCCATTGTACCAGGCGCCCTCAAATGGGCCGAGTCCCTTTTATTACTGAAAATGGCAACGAAGGAGTACAAACTTTGACCCCCCCTCCCCTCCCCCGCCACCTATCCCCCACGGCTACAAATTTCCCCCTAAATTTCGTCGGCAGGTATCAATTTACAGCTTGGTTGACTGGAACAAACCGTCATACCTTAAATAAATCCACGATATACCCGATCTGTCAAATCTAACGGGACGTGTTTTGAACCCCATCCGTTGGATCTATAACCTATCTCACAAACCCTTGATAACCTGCTGCCCCAACCTAAGTTTACCCAACACAAAACTGGAAACCGGACATATTAATATTCAAAAAACTATCTTCCCTTACTAAATCTTTATTTGGTGCCCTGCCAGTTGCCGTCGGCGATCATGAACCTCCATCCACTTCATTTACGTGTGTAGTTTACCAACCCTGTTGTTGATTGTTACCCGTGCCGTTCTCTCAGGCTGTCCAGCATCTTCTCTCTCTCTGCCTTGCTCTGTCTCTCAGGGTGTCCAACATCTTCTCTCTCTGCCTTTCTCTGTCTCTCAGGCTGTCCAGCATCTTCTCTCTCTCTGCCTTTCTCTGTCTCTCAGGCTGTCCAACATCTTATCTCTCTGCCTTTCTCTGTCTCTCAGGCTGTCCAACATCTTATCTCTCTGCCTTTCTCTGTCTCTCAGGCTGTCCAACATCTTATCTCTCTGCCTTTCTCTGTCTCTCAGGGTGTCCAACATCTTCTCTCTCTGCCTTTCTCTGTCTCTCAGGCTGTCCAGCATCTTCTCTCTCTCTGCCTTTCTCTGTCTCTCAGGCTGTCCAACATCTTATCTCTCTGCCTTTCTCTGTCTCTCAGGCTGTCCAACATCTTATCTCTCTGCCTTTCTCTGTCTCTCAGGCTGTCCAACATCTTATCTCTCTGCCTTTCTCTGTCTCTCAGGGTGTCCAACATCTTCTCTCTCTGCCTTTCTCTGTCTCTCAGGCTGTCCAACATCTTCTCTCTCTGCCTTTCTCTGTCTCTCAGGCTGTCCAACATCTTATCTCTCTGCCTTTCTCTGTCTCTCAGGCTGTCCAACATCTTATCTCTCTGCCTTTCTCTGTCTCTCAGGCTGTCCAACATCTTATCTCTCTGCCTTTCTCTGTCTCTCAGGCTGTCCAGCATCTTCTCTCTCTGCCTTTCTCTGTCTCTCAGGCTGTCCAACATCTTCTCTCTCTGCCTTTCTCTGTCTCTCAGGCTGTCCAACATCTTATCTCTCTGCCTTTCTCTGTCTCTCAGGCTGTCCAACATCTTCTCTCTCTGCCTTTCTCTGTCTCTCAGGCTGTCCAACATCTTATCTCTCTGCCTTTCTCTGTCTCTCAGGCTGTCCAGCATCTTCTCTCTCTCTGCCTTCCTCTGTCTCTCAGGCTGTCCAGCATCTTATCTCTCTGCCTTCATCTACCTCTCAGCCTGTCGAAAATCTTCTCGCTCAGCCTTATCCAGTCTCTCAGACTGTCCAACATCTTCTCTCTTTGCCTTCCTCAGTCTCTCTTTACTGCTATATTTCCCGTTGTCACGACGTGCTCCAAGCCCCGTCTTCTCATAACAAAACCAACAAAGGCTGACCGCCTTGTTCTTGTAATGAGTTCTTTGTGTTTGTCTCTCCTCGAGTACTGTATCATTAGTCTTTGTGTTTGTGTCTTCTCGAATACTGCATCATTAGTCTTTGTGTTTGTGACTCCTCGAGTACTGTATCATTAGTCTTTGTGTTTGTGCCTCCTCGAGTACTGCATCATTAGTCTTTGTGTTTGTGACACCTCGAGTACTGTATCATTAGTCTTTGTGTTTGTGCCTCCTCGAGTACTGTACCATTAGTCTTTGTGTTTGTGGCTCCTCGAGTACTGTATCATTAGTCTTTGTGTTTGTGCCTCCTCGAGTACTGTATCATTAGTCTTTGTGTTTGTTACTGATCGAGTACTGTATCATTAGTCTTTGTGTTTTTGCCTCCACGAGTACTGTATCATTAGTCTTTGTGTTTGTGACTGATCGAGTACTGTATCATTAGTCTTTGTGTTTGTGACTCCTCGAGTACTGTATCATTAGTCTTCTTTGTGTTTGTGCCTCCTCGAGTACTGTATCATTAGTCTTCGTGTTTGTGCCTCCTCGAGTACTGTATCCTTAATCTTTCTTGTAGTCCATGGAATCTGCAACATTCTTCCGTACAACACCATCTTCGTTGCTTCCAAAGATCTTAGCGCTTGTTTGCTAATTATCCATGATTCACTGCTATATGTCCGTACTGGTTCCACGTAACATCCAACGACTCTCCTTCACCGTTCTAGCGACTCAGGTTTTGTTGCGCGATATTCCTGTCATGGTCTTGGTTGGGCTATTCTGCATTTTATTTCGTAATTGCATCTTCCATCTGATGTTATGTATATGCTCAGTTATTTAAACGTGTTAACTTGTCTCAATTCGGCCCCTTCGATTTGGCGAATCATTTTGGATAGTCCGATGTCTTCGTCATTACATCACTTCCGATGTCTTTTTATTTGGCTTGGCTTGACTTCGTTCCTTCTCAATCTGCCGCTATCAAACCCTGACACGGACCTAAGTAACTGAATGTAGTCCAGAGAATTGAATGCGTTGTGTCGTAGTTTCTAGCTTGACTTTCGATATTTGCACCTTTCGGTCCAACAATTCCGACTTCTGCAATCATTTTTTGAGTACGGGGTTAGTATTCCCTCTTCGATCCCTTCTCTTTAGCCAGTCTGCTCTGCTGCAGCCTGTTATCCAGGATCACCGCGTGAAGGTGTAGAAGGGTCTTTCTTGACAGCTCTGGTTCGCTGGCCCTGACACTAGCAGTCAGCTATGGGTCGCTGACCACTACAGCTCATGCGCTGCTCAGCATCTTGATCTCTTCTTTTTATTTAAGCCGAAACCTTTGTTTTCACTTTGTTGAACTACCATTGAAGTCTGTTTCATTCCTTACTACAGTATGACCTAAATTACGTCTTCTACATTGATTTTACAACCCAAAAAAGAATGAATCATTCTACCTTGCCCAGTCGTCTCTATAAAATAGTCTTCGTTCAGTGTAAACAAACTGGAGCAGCATTATAACACATTCTGTGTAGTCAAGAGATAAAGACCACAAAAATCGTTTGGCACGTAAAACAGATATGTTGCTCAAATTGCCAGGCAAATTTGCTTTTGGCTTTCCGTTTTATCTCGAAGAAAGAAAGTCGCATTGTTCGATTAGGAGCTCATTATTAGTGTACTGGGTCATTTTGTGGAAATTAGAGCAATTATTTCCCTTGCTTCTTGACAGAACTTGGCCACAGGAGAAACAAAACGGACCAAATGCGGGATCTGGTGATCGATGCAATAAGGCCACTGCGATAGTCTTATTCTATTGATTGTTTCTGTACATCAATGTTTCTCAAAATATGGGCCGTGGGCCATTGGTGTCATTGATAGTCCAACAGTAGGTCCACTAGGGCTGAATAGTTTATTTGAGGTCAGGTAGGACATACTGATCAGCCATGTTAGTTAGGGTCAGGGACAACATACTGATCAGACATGTTAGTCAGGGTTAGGCACAACATACTGATCAGACATGTTAGTTAGGGTCAGGCACAGCATACTGATCAGACATGTTCGTCGGAGTCAGACAAAATACGTTGACCAAAACCCTCACCTTGACTTCCCTGTAGTCCTCCTCGGAAACGAGATGTATTCACATCAGTTTGAGTTTACAAGATGAGAGATCGACGTAATCCTCGTAGTAGTGAGCGACACGCAGTTGAAGCCGAGCATAGTCCAACCACATTTGAGCACCGCTTCCTCAACGCACTCGGGATGTGAGGAAAGCGACGACATCCCAAAACTTAAGGTCCTTCTCAGGGCACACAAAAGAGTAAACTCACTCATCGGCTTATTCATCCCCAGATCGTAGTCTATTAGGTAATATCAGGTTGTATTGAACAGAGTATGGATGCGCTTGTATCTATTTGTGTGTGTTCCACTATGGCAGTTTTACAGTACAGTAGATTTGCCAATCATTTCTGTACGTGGAGAAGTGGTCATTCTGGGAGAAATCCCTGACATGCACAGTCAAACTGGAAACGAAGTTCAGATTACAAATCAAGCTTGTGCTCAATTTACACCCCTGCATGCACCATCCACTCCTCTGGTCGCTTTATAGTTTATCCGCGACTTTAATCGTGGTCGGCGACTATGTACTGGTTTATTTGCGACCGTTGTCATGGTAGTATGCGACGTTTACCAGTATATTAGAGCCAACAGGTAGGATCAATAACCAACCAATAACTCTCCCGGTGGTCTGCGTCTAACAGTTTATCCACGACCGTTTATCAGGTGATTCGCGACATTTCAATACGTGATCAATGGCCGTATCAACAGGTTTCCATGATGGTCCAAAAGTGGTCTGCAATATCAATAATAATAAGTTCGCTTAGGCATCTAAGACCATTTGCGTCAGTCGGCCACATTTAGGTCTCACTTCTGCGGTGTGGTTCCATGCCTCATCCAGAGCGTAGGTGAAGGCTGCTATCCAGGAAGATATACTGAGCGGGTACGGCCTATTCTGCGCCTCCAGTCGGTCGGGGGAAGATCTTTGACGCTGAGAAATGAAGTACGAAGTATATTGTGGGCTGGAGTTTCTTGGTCCAACCGTATGACATGAACGAACAAAGAAACTCGGCGACGGTTTGTGGGCTGGAGTTTCTTGGTCCAACCGTATGACATGAACGAACAAAGACATTCGGCGACGGTTAAGTATTTTCTAGACTGTGAGGATGCCGGTTTTAACACGTTGCGGATGTAGCTATGCTATCGGATGCCCAGGAAACGTCACCCGTTACGCATGCCGAAGGCCTCTAGTCTCGATATGCCATGTTTGAACAGTATCCATGTTTCGGAGCCATAGAACTGGGACGGCACAAGATTGGTAGATGTGGACCTTTGACTCAAAGGAAATCCTGCCGTTATTCCATAAAACCTTACAACGGGCATATCTCAAGATAAACAAGCAAATCAATAAAACCCTACGTAGACAACAGTTTTTTTTATTGTTGTGGTGACTTCATGTATCTATTTTTATTATTCTGACGTTTCTATGGTAACATTTTGGGATTGGTGATCTTTTCTAAAAATAAAATTGTTATTGTCTTTTTCATTGTTTTTTGTGTTTTAAAAAGAAGCGATAAGTTTGATGCGTTTATCTACGCTGTTTGTCGTTTGATAACGTATAGTGATCGTGATAATGTCGAAGAAATCAAGTGGGTTAACATTCATTGCCGACTTTAATCTTTGAAGATGATCATCATTTCTTCACCTGCGTTGTCTGCAATGATAACTCTGACTGGTTCGGGGTTAAAGAACTCCTTTAACGCGGGTATTGTCTGAGCTGGCAAATGGAGATTCTTCTTCTTCTTCATCGTACGCAGTCAGACAGTAAACATTATTTTTTCGAAAAAAGAGGCTGTCATACTGAGGCTGTCGACACTGCCATAGAGCTTGTCTTGTGGTTCCACTGGTGATGGCCACATCTGCTCTCTCTGATCCTTGTATGTCGGGCAGTTCTGCAGCAGATGCTCAGCGGTCATTTTCTCGGTACCACACGGGCATTCGTCGGTACCACCTATCTTCAATTTGTTGAATAGGTGGTACCTCAGTCTATTGTGGCCAGTGCGAAGTCTGAAGACAACGACCTGCTCTCTTCTGTTCAACTGGTAATAGGCATCGTTTTTGGTGTAGCCGGTATGTTCAGTTTCCCATTTGGTCATGTATCTGGCTTTAATAAGCTGTTTTGACTCTTCGTACGTCATACTAGTATCTGTTTGTGGTAGTCTTGCACCTTCTTTTGCCAGTCCGTCTGCCTCCTCGTTGCCTCGGATGTTGCAGTGTGATGGGACCCACTGTACCACTACCCTTTTTGGGGCGGACTGCTGGCATAGTTGACAGAGTGCTGCTCTTAAGTCATTAAGCTCAGTGTTTTTCTGGCTTTTTAGCGCTGTGACTACGGCCAGAGCATCTGTAAGCAGGACTATATGACTTTCATTTTCTTTATGTGTCACCATTTCTTCCACTGCCGCCCTCAGTGCCTCTGCCTCCACTCTGATATTGCTTGTGTATTTACCAGTAGCGAATGACAGTGTTATTTTTCTGCCACTTGGTAGGTTCAGGAATGCTCCTGCCCCTCCGTTCTGTGTAGTGTTTGTTACAGAACCGTCGGTGTATGCATGGGTCCAGTCCATGCTTGGGTAGTTTTTCGATATAAAGCTTAGGGTAGTATCTCTCCTTTCTTTTTCAGTCTGGCAGTTTTTGTTTCCAATACCTGGTATATTTTCTACCAACTCTGGAAATATATCCTGCCTCCAGGTAGGTTTTTGTACAGTAGTGATGGGCTTTGGTGTTGTTAGTGCGTTTATGGGATCTTCGTGCATCTTTGCTTTGGCTATTTCTGCAAAGTTTCTCCGCTTTAGTTTCCCTTTTCCCAAATTGTTTAGTCACTGGTGCATTGGGTGGTCAGTCAGTCTTTGGAGTTTCTCTGACTGCAGCTGGGCTCTGCAGTCTGTTCTATCGGTCATGGGTTGCAGCTTTGTAATCTTTTCGAGTTCTTCAATTGGCGTTGACTTCATGCCTCCTGTTATAACTCTCATGGCTTGGTTTTGAAGTTTGTTAACTTTATCGAAGTTCGCCTTTGCTGCTGTTGTCCATGCCGCAATGCCATACTCGAGAACTGGTCTCACTCTTCCAATGTACAGTTTCTTTAGTATACTTTCGTCTGCTCCCCAGCTTGTGCCAGCAAGTTTCCTCATGATTGCCATTCTTTCTCTGGCTCTCATTCGGTTTCTCTCGATCTGACTTTTCCATGTCATGCGCCGATCAAATGTGACTCTCAGATAGATTGGGTTGTCGTTTGGCTGCAGGAATTTGCCATTTAGACCTAATTTGGTGCTTTGGGGTTTGATCGTAACGTAGATTTTGTTTGTGTTCTTGTCTCGGTGGGGTATCTTCTTCTTCTTCTTGTTCTTCTTCTTCGTTCATCCTCAGATCAAGGTTCCGGTTTCTCTTACAAAGGACACCGTTGTTTGTAAGGCTGTTTCATCTCCATACAGCTTTTGTCTCATATCTGTCTCACGAGGCCAGCATTGTTCTCTCTTTTCGTGCGTGAGCGTGCAGCTTTGCAGGATGTGTTCCACCTGTCATCTGTCCCAATCCTCATTTTGTTGTAAAGGTGACCATTGAGTCTGTTATGCCCAGTTCTCAGTCTGAAGATGATGACTTGCTCTTCTCTAGTTAAGTTATAGTAGCTGTCTTCTTTTCGGAAGTCGGGGTGTTGATCAGCCCATTTTACCCTGAAGTTGGCTTTAATTATGGTCTTGGCCTCATGATATGTGAAACTCAGGTCTGTTTGTGGGGATGCTCCTCCACACTTTGCTAGTTTGTCTGCAGCTTCATTGCCTTCAATATTGCAGTGGGATGGGATCCACTGTATGACCAACCTTGGGTGTTCTGCTGAGAGCTGTGTCAGGGAGAACATACATTGCTCGCGATCTTCATCTTTGTGTTGTTTAAGCGCTGCTATTACTGACGCGGGATCAGTCAGGAAAACCATTTAAAAATTTTGATTATACTCAACCTTAATTAACTGTTACATTTTTTTTCAATGTTTTTTTTCCCCTGTTTTTAAGGCTTCCACAGGGGGTCGGAATCCACTGTGGGGCTAGATCTGTTTTCTGGGTGCAGCGATCCAATGTTGTATTTTATTTATTTTGAGAGTCCTCCCTGTGTGGGACCTTGAGATGATTTGTAGTACGCGGCTGGAATATGTTATAATGATCGTTTCCCTTGTAGTTGTGTTTTATCTGACAAAAATCTGATTTGCTATATGAACAGCTGTTGCTTCAGCTCTGAAATTGGTCCAGGTTTCTCGTGCTGGAATGGAGTCTTTGGAGTGTTCACTATCTGCCCTTTTTTCACTCACCATCGCCGATTCATATGTACAGGTGTGTCTAGATGTTGCTAGGGTACTGTCTCTTGAGCTCCTGAAGAACGTGAATTGTCTGTTCTGTTGATGACTGCTCACTTTTCTTCTGTATCTCTGGAACCTTCAAGATTATTTTGATACGATCGCGGCATTGAATAGACTATATATTTTTCAGAAAATCACAGCGGAAAACAAAATGTAATAGGCAAGTGTAAAAGAAACACGAAGATACAAGTACAAAGTTAATATTATTAGTTGTCCATCTCAAGCCATGTTGGCCACAACCAACAGACGGTTTTGTCTTGGTGATGTAACTTGAGCTGAATTTGGATTATAGTGAGGAAGAAACCGCGTTGGTCATCAACCTCACTCTCTAGTCCTGAGCTGCGTTGAGACAGTGGCAAGATATTAGTCAAGACAATTGGAGGCTACTCAGTATGCAGGAGCTCTGGTCCCACCTCCTGTGACACCGGGGGTCACTATGATGATTGTCGGATTCAAAAGTCCACCATTTCTGTTCATCACTTTGAGAGACAAGTGGCTGACCTCTCAACCACAGCGACCCCAGAAGACTCTCCAGCATCTGTAGACAACCAGTATTACATTCCAGTCGTGTATTATGGCCCAAAATGGACCAGCGGACGATTGCGATGTACATGTCCCCCGAAGTCACCTCCGTGCAGTCAAGAAGAAAAGTAACTTGTTAATATAAAAATATATAGAAATGAAAATGAATGCCACGTTTCCTTATAAAGGAAATAGACAGAAGGCGAGGGTGGGAAATACGTCACAATCGACCTTCAATGGGAAAATGGCAGCTCGTCTGATGTGATCAGTTTTGGAACATTCACTGGAAGTCAAGCGTGGTGGGTGACATCCCAGGACATTTGGCGTAAAACTTTGGCATCAATGACAGCTCGTTTGATGTGATCAGTTTTGGAACATTCACTGGAAGTCAAGCGTGGTGGGTGACATCCCAGGACATTTGGCGTAAAACTTTGGCATCAATGACAGCTCGTTTGATGTGATCAGTTTTGGAATATTTACTGGAAGTCAAGCGTGGTGGGTGACATCCAAGAACATGTGGCCTAAAACTTTGGCATCAATGACAGCTCATTTGATGTGATCAGTTTTGGAATATTTACTGTAAGTCAAGCGTGGTCGGTGACATCCAAGAACATGTGGCCTAAAACATTGGCATAATTTATCTTTACGTAATACGATATTCGATGTAGGTAATGCAATAACAATATTGTTATTAATATTAATTGTAAATATATTACGATTAATATTACGTTTTACAGAGTTGGAATATTTTATTAATAAATATATTTAGAAAAAAATGAGGTTACTTTGGATCGTTAGATTAGGTATGTTTTGTTCTTCACGAATCGGGCAACGTGTGTTATGAACGTCCACAAAGTAGGCCAAGTATGTTGCGAACGTCGATGTAGTAGTCCACATGCGTTGTGGCCGTCCAAGATGTAGCCTATGTTTGATGTAACCGTCCATGATGTAGTTCATGTGGGTTATGACTTTTTTTGAAGCAGTCAATGTTTGCTGTAACCGTCCATGAATCAGTTCATGTGTGATTTGTCGGTCCATGATGAGGTCCATGTGCGATGTGACCGTCCATGATGTAATCCATGTGCGATGTGGCCGTCCATGATGTAGTCCATGTGTGATGTGACCGTCCATGGAACAACTAATGTGTGATGTGACCTTTCATGATGTGGTTCATGTGTGATGTAACCGTCCATGATGTGGTTCATGTGTGATGTGACCGTCAATGATGGGTCTATGAGTAATGTAACCTTCCATGATGTGGTCCATAAGTGATGTAACCGTTCATGTTGAAGTCCATGGGATGTACCCGCCCATGATGTAGTCCATGTGTAATGTGGCCGTCAATGATGAGGTAAATTTATGATGTAACCGTCCATGATGTAGTCGATGTGATGTAACCGTCCATAATGTAGTCCATGTGTGATGTTGTCGTCCATGAAACAACAAATATTATATGTGTCCGTCTATGAAACACCCCATGTGTGATGTAACTGTCCATGATGTAGTCCATGTGTAATGTCGCCGTCAATGGAACAACTCATGTGTGATGTGACCGTCCATGGAGCAACTCATGTGGGATGTGGCCGTCCATGGAACAACTCATGTGTGATGTGGCCGTCCATGGAATAACTCATGTGTGATGTGGCCGTCCATGGAACAACTCATGTGTGATGTGGCCGTCCATGGAACAACTCATGTGTGATGTGGCCGTCCATGGAACAACTCATGTGTGATGTGGCCGTCCATAGAACAACTCATGTGTGATGTGGCCGTCCATAGAATAACTCATGTGTGATGTGGCCGTCCATGGAACAACTCATGTCCGATGTGGCTGTCCATAGAACAACTCATGTGTGATGTGGCCGTCCATAGAACAACTCATGTGTGATGTGGCCGTCCATGGAACAACTCATGTGTGATGTGGCCGTCCATGGAACAACTCATGTGTGATGTGGCCGTCCATGGAACAACTCATGTGTGCTGTGGCCGTCCATGGAACAACTCATGTGCGATGTGGCAGTCCATGGAACAACTCATGTGTGATGTGGCCGTCCATAGAACAACTCATGTGTGATGTGGCCGTCCATGGAATAACTCATGTGTGATGTGGCCGTCCATGGAACAACTCATGTCCGATGT
Organism: Ariolimax columbianus; assembly: GCA_036924085.1. Lineage (NCBI taxonomy): Eukaryota > Metazoa > Mollusca > Gastropoda > Stylommatophora > Arionidae > Ariolimax > Ariolimax columbianus. The sequence continues at coordinate 16,094,264 of JAVGWX010000025.1, read as the reverse complement.
GGCCGTCCATGGAACAACTCATGTGTGATGTGGCCGTCCATAGAACAACTCATGTGTGATGTGGCCGTCCATGGAACAACTCATGTGTGATGTGGAAGTCAATGTAATCGCACATTAAGCTATCCATTTGTTGTTTGACCTTCCATGAAGTTTTCCGATTGAGCCGTGACGCCTTTGAAGAGGTCCATTTCTTATTTGTCTAACCTCGAAAGGGCCCCTAAAAGGCTACACTTGAGAAGCATCGGCTTTGACAGGATTAACTTGTAAAACTGGGCGTTGGGGATTTCATAAAGGCCAGTGTACAGGGATTATCGAAGGGAAGATATTGGAGTGAAAGAAGAATTGATGGATGCGAACAACCACCACAAAAAACCAAAAAAAAACCAAAACAGAAATGGACAGATTGGAATCTACTTTCGCAAACAACCTATTACCTATTGTCTCACATTACCCAATTCTCTGGAAAACGAGTTATTCATTAATTGATTCCTTGACAGTGTATAATTTCTAGAGTTTCGTTAATAACGCACAGTTTCTGGAGATTTTAATAACGCACAGTTTCTAGAAATTAATTGACAGTGTATAATTTCTAGAGTTTCGTTAATAACGCACAGTTTCTGGAGATTTTAATAACGCACAGTTTCTAGAAATTAATTGACAGTGTATAATTTCTAGAGTTTCGTTAAGGACGCACAGTTTCTAGAGATTCATTGACAGTGTCTAATTTCTTGAGTTTGGTTAATTACGCACAGTTTCTAGAGATTCATTAAATTGTGTATAATTTCTAGAAATTTGTTGATAGCGCATAGTTTCTAGGGATTTATTAGACAGTGGATTAGGTTTGGTTTCTATAGTTATTGTATCTAGATTTTCGTTGACAGCGCATAGTTTCTGTAGAAAATTTAGTAGTGTATAGTTTCCGAAACGTCGTAAATAGTGAATAACCTCTAGAGATTCGTTAATAGCGTATAGTTTCTATAGTTTCATGGACAGTGTATAATTTTTAGAGATTCTTTGGTAGCATACCGTTTCTAAAGATTCGTTGAGAGTGTATAATTTCTAGAGATTTGTTGATAGATCATACTTTCTAGAAATTCATTGACAGTACATAATTTCTAGTCATATCTTGTTAGTGTATACTTTCCAGAGATTTAGTGACAGTTCATAGTTTATAGAAACTCGTTGACAGTGTTGAATTTGCAGAGATTCGTTCACAGTGTAAATTTTCTAGGAATTCGTTGACAGTGTAGAGGTCCTAGAGATTCTCTGACAGTGTATAGTTTCTAAAGATCCGTTGACAGCGTATAATCTATAGATCATGTTTAACAATGTTAGTTGTTTAGTTTCTAGAGCGTCTTAAAATATTTTTATAATACAGTTTCAAGAGTTTTTAACAGTGTGAAAAGTATATTTTTTAAAACGTCTTTAACATTATTTAGGGTATAGTTTCTAGAGCGTCGTTAGCAATTCTAGGGTGTCTTGAACAGTGTTTAACGTTTCTAGAGAGTCATTGACAGTGTATGGTATAGTATTTAGATATTATTTAAAACACATAATTCTATACCACATACAGCGATGTCAGACCATAATGCTAATGTCATGAGTAGCTCAGCCTTATATTATAGCAATCAGTAAATCAATCAATCATCCAATCAGATACTCAATCAATCAGTCATTCAATCAATCAATCCATCAATTAGTAGGTCAATCAAAAAATTAATTAATCAGTCAATCAATCATTCAACATATGAATCAATCAGCTTAATACTTCAGGACAAGCGCTTAGGAGGGTAGTTAACCGATGTACGAGTTCATCTTAATAGACTCAAACACTAGAGCAAAGTAGACCTGCAGCCTGTTACGCGCCATCTAAACTGCTCTACACAAACCACCTAACCATGGCCGATGTTATGCCATGTCACACAGTTAGTCGCCTCTTACGACATGCTCTCTGTGAGGCAGTGGGGCTATTCTTGACCTTGCCATACACAAAGACTCTGGCGAAACACTTCTATCCATTGCTAATTCTCTTTACGTCTAGCCCCATTGGCCCCTGTTCCGTTTATTCCCACAGTTCTATAATAGTGACTTTTTCATTCCATTTTTATTCTCTTAATACCGCACTGCAGTGTTATAATATAATGTTAATGTCGTGAGTTGATAAGTCGTCTTTCTAGCAATGTTAGAATATAATGTTAATGTCGTGAGTTGATAAGTCGTCTTTCTAGCAATGTTAGAATATAATGTTAATGTCGTGAGTTGATAAGTCGTCTTTCTAGCAATGTTAGAACATAATGTTAATGTCGTGAGTTGATAAGTCGTCTTTCTAGCAATGTTAGAATATAATGTTAATGTTCTGAATTATTTAGTCTTTTATCTTAGCGAATTAGAATCTCTACCCTGCCGAAGACGGATGTGTCAGACCGAAAGGTGCAAATATCACAGCCACACTGTAAACTTGCGACACAACGTAAATCTGTTCTCCGGACTATATCCTGTTACTTGCAAAGCCGTGTTCAGGGCTTGGTAGCGGGAGATTGAGAATGAACGCAGAAGAAGAAGATGAAGAATCTCTACAAGTTCCCTATAAGTCACCTACCATTTACATTTGGATGGACTGCAGCGTATCAATACCGGGGAATTAACTTGGGTTACTGTTACGCTAGAAGGAAGAGCTCTAAATGATCTGCCAGTCAGACCGGTAAAACAAAGACAACAATAGATAATGGAACCACTTGAACAACTGCTAGCAAAGTCGAGAATAATGGCGGGAAAAAGCAGTCAAGCCAATGAGGACCTGGTCAGGTTTATCAACGTGTATTACCAAATAAGGACTGACAGTAGCGCTGGGGTGTCACACAGGTCAACAAGTCTAGCTTACATGGCTTGTCTGCCAGAACCATGATGGGCGCAACATGATGTCGACCTCTCCTGGCGTAGCAATATGCTCAGACAAGCCTGCAGTTAGAAGATTGGATTAACCTACTGATGCTTCTGCCAACCCACCAGGGATGTTCATCATTTAAAAGCTGGACTGCCTCTAGTTGTTTGACGCAGACATTCTATTTCCGTACGTGTAACGTAATTCAAGAGGGAATTAATTATACACTACAAAAAAATATACGCCTCTACGGAATATACGTTTTGCCTGAAGTGACACTTTGGGAGGAATATATACGAGGATTGAATGAAAGCTTCAAACTATATATTTACAAGCTTTCGTACAATCATATTAGGATTGCCTGACTTTAATATACATCTTATACGGATATTAGTTTATGTTCCGACGAAGACTTTTGCACAGGAAACAAATATGATGTTTATTAGTATATTGCTGTTTTATTTGTTCTTCTATCTATCTATTTTCAGTCCATTTGTGCCGTTAGACGACAAGGGGAGGTGTTACCTTTTTTCCTATTTGTTGGCAGGCGAAAATCCGCTGGTGACTTGCCAAGGTCAATCCCAGCATCTGTTACCAACCGTTAGGTTCGTAGCTCCTGGAATATGCGATATCGTATTTTTGTGACTGGTGGTAGTAGACGAGCAAGGTAGACCTGTAGTCTATGCTGCTCCGCTGACCACATAACCAAGACCTGATGCTATAGCCACACAGTTCTCTCTTTGCTACATATTTTCGGGAGGGAGGGGGGGGGGGGGCGGTGGCGGGGGGCGAGAATCCATAGAATAATTTTGAGCAGATTTAAACAAAATAAATCGCCTTTTGATCCAGTTTCCATTAGACCAATATTGGCTTTTTTTCATCATGATCTTGACCTTGATGACCCGTTCCTCAGCAAAGCTGCGGATCCCAACTTCGTCTCCAGTGAACCCTGTCTTGACCACGGAAGTCCAGTCCGAGGTAAGTGCTCCTCTATAGGCGTCTCGGATGTTGTAGCGTACAGCAAGGGAGTCAGACCAACGTCTTGGAGGTCTTCCCCGCTGTCTCTTCTTACCTCGGAGGTACCAGACTGATGTCACCGTGCTCCATCGACCATCGTTTCGTCACAAAATGGGTCCTGCCCATCTATGTTTTGCCTTGTCTGTATAGATTACCGCATCCTTCACATGGGACAACCGTTTTATGTCAGAATTGTGGAGACCTTGTAGACGTTGGTTCCGGAGAGTGATTCCGAACAAGCGTCTCTCAAAGTAGGGCTGGGTCACTCTCAATGTGTCCTCTAGTGATTTTGTTAGTGTCCACGTCTCGGCACCGTAGCACATCGCAGGGAGCATATTGGAATTGAAAAAGCAGCCTCGTAGGTTCTGGTTATGTCCACCGCACAGGACATTTAGAAAGTAAAAAAAAAAATTGTTTGTGTGCGTTTGCCTTATTTCTCTATTCCTCAAGGCGGGTGTGCGTTGCACTGTGGTTTTTATTTTGCGCCTGTCGGCAAAGTGCATCCGACGTCAGCATGCATTTTATGTAAGGGACTGCTTCCTCCTGCATTTTCTAAGGGTTTGCTTCCCTGGGTAACGGCCGGTGATGCGAGGGGGATCGAATCCAGCACTTTCGGGTTGTGAGCCGTGCCACTTAACCACTAGGCCACGCCGTCCCCTCGGACCGTTTTATTAGACGAGAAGGCTGTTTTAACATATGTCATCTTTATATGGGATAAACAGTGAAGGAAGCAGTCCACAAGCTTATTGTTCACAGGTTGTCACAAATGGTGTCATGTAATTTTGCAATTTATTTTCTATCATCATACAACAGTCACTAATTATTTGGATAGAGCAAATCGTGTACTGAATTCGGTTCTACCGAAATCTCAATTAGTCTCTATTGTCATTTTGTCTATGTAGATGTTAAACAGAGAAAAGCACACGCCCCTATCTTACAACTGCAGTGATTTCTGACACGATTAGGAGTTCTAACAAGAGCATACAAGAATGCCATTCTGTTCTGAGATACAAGAAGAAGAAGAAGGTGAACATGACAAACGGCAACATCATTTAGATTTACCGATTTCACGAGGAATCAGGACCTTCGGAATTTACAAATCGTCAACAGAACACCGATAGTATTTCTCACAAGATCGTCAAATCTGCTATATTCCCCTTACAAACGTACTTAATACTGCTAAATAAACAAATTAGATAGATCTATCTTAGAAAAATATCTTGCAACAACTTATCTTCATCACCTGCAATAATCTTCCAGTCGTCCAGAAAAATAGAATAAATCGTTTCAAAATTCACTTTCAAACTAAACCGGCCATCTTTCTTGTTTACAACTACAATGACGGCATTGTCTATTTTTAGATTCAAATATCGGGTGTCACTTAAGTGGTTAGGTGGTTTGTTTAGAGCAGCATAGATGGCGTCTAACATTCTGCGAGTCTACTTTGCTCGAGTGTTTGAGTCTATTAAGATGAACGCGCACATCGGTTACCACCCTCCGTGAGCGATTGTCCCAACACATTGGATGATTAAGCTGCGCGAGTCTAGCCCGCTAAGCAGGAAACCCTTCTCCCGGCTACATCCAGCTCATTCCAGAGCTGGGACTTGCACAGGGACATCTGCCTCTGTAGAAGTACAGGTCGACAAAGAACTAAGAGCTTAGGAGTTCCAAAGACGGTTATACTCGCACGATACACTACTTTACGGCTGCGAAGGCTGGACTGTAAACTCTGGACATGCAAGGAGGTTAAACACACAGGTTGTCTGAGACGAATACTCCACACCCGATAGCAAGATCGTATCACTGACATCGAGGTTCTCTCGAGGGCTGACACACCCAGCGTCCATGCACTGCTAGAAAAAAATGACTACGATTAGCTGGACATCTCGTCCGAATGTCAGAGGAACGGCTTCCAAAGAAGCTTTTCTACGACGAGCTGAGAGAGGGATGGCGAGAGAGAGGTCGCTTAAAGAAACCTTTTTGAATACAGTCTGATGGATTCACTGAAAGTTGCCCGATTGATCTCCCCACCTGAGAATGCCTTGTAGATCTTGGAGATCTTGCAGATCTAATTGTAGAAGCGCAGGCAAATCGAGGGTAACTACCAGCGAGGACCACCGCGCTGTGAAAGCCCAGGGCAGACGCAAGAGCCGGAAATCACGAACAGCGGTTTATTGCAAAGTTGTCTTGTATCGGCTTATTACAAAGTTGTCTTGTATCGTCTTATTACAAAGTTGTCTTGTATCGGCTTATTACAAAGTTGTCTTGTATCGGCTTATTACAAAGTTGTCTTGTATCGGTTTATTGCAAAGTTGTCTTGCATCGGTTTATTACAAAGTTGTCTTGTATCGGTTTATTACTAAGTTGTCTTGCATCGGTTTAATGCAATGTTGTTATGTATCGGTTTAATGCAATGTTGTTATGTATCGCTTTATTGCAAAGTTGTCTTCTATCGGTTTATTACAAAATTGTCTTGTATCGGTTTATAACAAAGTTGTCTTGTATCGATTTATTGCAAAGTTGTCTTCTATCGGTTTATTGCAAAGTTATCTTTTATCGGTTTATTGCAAAGTTGTCTTTAATCGGTTTATTGCAAAGTTGTCTTGTGGGGGTGTATGGCAAAATTGTTTTGCAGTGATTCATTGCAAAAATACCATGTAGTGGTTTATTGCAAAGTTGTCTTGATGCGGTTTATTGCAATGTTTTTTGTATCGGTTTATGGCAAAATTGTATGTGACGATTTATTGCAAAGGTGTCTTATAGTACTTCAGGGGGTTGGGGGGGGGGATTGGGGTTGGGAGGCGATGGAGAGGTGACTGTATTATGTCTTCTTGACGACGCAGTTAAAAAAACAATCCATGTTCGTGTCTTGTTTCTCATCGTTCTGTGTTTAGCAACGTATTACCGAGAGTTAGTCTCGCTATGTACCCAGGGCTTCAGAAGTCTTTCATTTTCAGTTCTCCCAAAAGATAAAGGATTTTTCTGTTTTTTATTAACTGAGGAAAACAATGCACTAATTTGCCATCCGAACTTCCAGTTTTTGTTGTCATTTGAGAGATACTTTATTTGCACAATAATTCAAGACTTTTTGATTAGACTGAAACATCAAGAAAACAAAGACTAAGATAATTGATAATAGTGACAGGAAATCATGTATGCAGATACAAATAAAAGATCAACTACTTGAACAAGTATACAGTTTCTCCTATCCAGGTTATATAACAGAGAAAAAAAGGCGCTGTGAATTAGAAATCAGAAAGAGAATAGGTATGGCCAAGATGGTATTCAGCAACATACTGACATCTAGACAGATAAATCATAAATTGAAAATGGGAACTGCCAGGTGAAATGTCCCTACGTTATGGCGCAAAAACATGGACAATTAATAAAAAGTTACAAAAGAGAATCGAAGGCTTCGAATTGTGAGTGTATAGACGATTGTGTCGGATTTCTTGGAAAGAGAAGAAAATAAATATGGAGGTATTGGAAAAGTTGGGAGTGAAAAGAGAATTAATGACCGAAATCAGGGTTAGACATTTACGTTATTTTAGTCATATAACAAGACATACCTCCATGTTTAAGACCATATTGGAGGGTAGGGTTGAAGGCAGTCGTTCAAGAGGCAGACAACGTGAACATCAAGAGATTGACTGGCAACAGCTTGTCAAGTTGCACCACCACAGCAAGAGATAAACTACAATGGATATACATTGAAGCCGACTATCGATGTGGAGATGGCACTCTAGCTGAACAACTTATTTTGACCAGTCCACCAACACCAACTTTCACCTATAATGTCCAGTTGATATTTATTTGCAAATTTCTAACGTCTGATGCATGGCCCTGATATTTCAAAAATAAATTTTGGTTTCTGTTTCCACGAATCGACGTCACTGCACTCCGGGCATACCCATAGGTGCTCAGTCTCTCTCATCAAATGACGTAAGGTATGGATGCTGATGGTCCCTGTAGCTCGCTGGTTGTACACTCTCCTGCGCCGTCCTCTCGTGCGCGCCACTCAGCTCGAACCTCGTTTAATGTCGAAACTTTGCAGTCTGTGGATTGCTGCTACATCCACTGGGGTGTCCTCATCCAGCAGGCGGTCATTGATTTATTTCAAAATGTCATTTCCATCCATCACTAATGTGCCCATGATGGGAGCTTGTGAAACCAAGATGTCAGCTCTTTCATTGTCCTGAACCCTGGCATGAGCAGGAGGGTAGATCCAGGTCAACGCCTGGAGGTTTGAGGTCTCAACAGTTGCTTTCCACTGGTATCTAAGCCATCCCTTCTGTACTTTCTGAAGTACGGCTTGTCTGTCACGATGACTGCCTTTGTTATAGAAGTCTAGATATCCATTTCAGTGCTGAGGTCACTGCTTCCGTCTCCATTCTCATACTGGGGGTTGTTGACATATATGCCCTACTGCGCTCAGCAACGACCTCTCCTCTCACTCTAGCCGAGAAACCCCAGCCTGATGTATGACTGCGCACGACAGGTTACACTTCTGATCTCCACCATTTTGAGCCCGCTTGTCAAATATTGTCGAATTATTAGAGTTTCGTGTCTCTAACAAAAGCTAACTTATATTCAGAATAAGTAGCCCTGTTAGACCACTGCTCAACAATTTCTTTGTGTCATTTCACGCTCTTAACGCCTTCTAACACTGATCTATATTTCTTCATTAAGCCTCAATATACCCATAATCCCACGAGCCTTGCATTAGCAGCATGTCTTGGCTTGAAACTTTCACGTGAACAGTTTTGCCGCACAATATCGCCATAAAAACGAAAGTCCGCCATTTTTCAAGGGAAATAATTATTTCGTTTTGAGAAGTAACTAAGATTTAATCTTAATTTTATACCGCTGCTTTTTTCGAAAAAATACAGGTTGATGTTTGACAGCATACGAAGAAGAAGAAGAAGATACTGTTTTAGAAGACTATGCAGAATGTGTATGCAAACAGTTTCTTCAACTCGAATTGATCTAAAAATAAATCTAATGCTGAATGCATTAACTGACCCTTCCTATACTAGTAATCAATTATACCTGAATAGAGGCTGAAAGACCAGCACATGACCACGTACGCTAACGCGATATTGTCAATGGCCTATGCACCGAGAGGAGAGACGGACTTTGATCGATTCATAGACTAATTGATTGAAACTTACTGAGGTAGGAACAGACATAGGTGACGGTGTCTAATGTACATATTATGAGACGACTGCCAGAACTTCAAAAGAGTTTTGTGCCAACTAACAACCAACCAGAAGATAGTACTGGAGTCTATACCATCGTACTGTGGCATACCAGGAAATAAGACAGACCACAATTTAGCAAAGGATGGAGTAGCATGAGAATAAAAAAGAGCAGACAAGATCCTTCCAAGAAAATTCGAAGCGTGTTCAAATGAAACCGGATCTAACTGCACCAAGTAATGCGCGTGATGACATCACTTCTGGTGTAAACAGCACATACCAACCGTCAAGTTTGTAAAATGTCATTATCTTCCGATTCATAGTTTCCTCAGCAGACCGTTGAGAACATTGCGGGTGTGATACGGAATCTGTCCAGAGTTGATCAGCGAGCAGTGATTAGGTTTCTAACAGCTGAAGGTTGTCGACCAGTTTACATTCATCGTCGATTTAAGGCAGTGTATGATGACAATAGTATGTTGAACGTAAGCTCTGGCGACGGTCCACCCGAATTGCTGCCTCAATTTTTTTTTTTTTTTTTTTTCATTTACCTTATTTCTCTAATCCCCAAGGTGGTGTGCGTTGCACTGTGGTTTTTATTTTGTGCCTGTCGGCCCAGTGCATCCGACTTCAGCATGCATTTTATGTAAGGGCCTGCTTCCTCCTGCATTTTCTAAGGGTTTTCTTCCCCGGGGTAACGGCCGGTGCTCTGATGGGGATCAAACCCAGCACCTTCTGGTTGTGAGACGTGTCACTTAACCACTAGCCCACGCCGTTCCCATTTTCAATTTTGACGATGGCACCTTCTGATGCAACAATATGCGCCTGATCTGGTCTGGGAAAATCTTTCGTTAACTCATGTCCTTCTTTAAACATCATTGTACAGTTCTTCACTGTTGTCTTCGAGATATGCGTGTATCTCACTAGAACTTCTTCTTCTTCTTCATCGTACGCTGTTTACAGCGATATTTACGTTGCACTGTTTTATTTTTTTAAGCCTGTGGCTCAGTGCATCCGATTTCAACAGGCGTTTCTGTAGGGTTGCCCTCCTTAGCCTTTGGCTGTCCCCAGCCTAACTGCAAGGCAGCAGTTGATTTTGGTCAGAGTTGTCTATCTTGGGAAGTTGTCTTGCAGGACTATCGAGTCTTCCCTACTCGTGTCTATAGGGTTTGGCAATGATATGATGGACTATGTACTAGTTTGTACTATCCCGGAAGAGAGGCAGTCCAGTGTGACTTTGTCCCAGGATCGTCACGTCCTGCCAGAAACGTAGCATATGCATGTGAGTGAGGTATCTCTTTGCTCCCTTTATTTTCTCGGCTCATCTGCAGTGATGGTACGCCTAGCATTCCCCGCCACCCGGGAGGTTGTCACAATAGGGCAGGAGGTGCAATGTCCGCTGGACTGCATCTCTTCTGCGTCCATTGGGATGACTGATAGCAGACAGAGGCAAAGAGCGAGGCAGTAGTGCATTTTACCAGGTGCATTTCTGCGGCTCGATCGGGCCGGGACGCAAGCCCCAGCCATGTCGTAGCCTCCCATCACAGCGGTGCTGAGATTTAGGGCGGGATTCTGGCTTAGAGGCGTTCGGCCGTAATCCCTCAGATGGTAGCTTATCAGCCAAGCACGTGGACCAAATGCCAGCGACCTGTGATTCCTCTCAAAATAGTGCATTTGACCAGGGGACAAGCCTGGTCTTGCACGGAGATGTTGTTCGCCTGGGGAGCGGACATATCTCATGGTCAAGGGTTGAGTCTCAGCAGTTCGCAGTGAGGTAGCTGATTTACTGCTTAGGGCACCCCGACCGAGAACTAAGTCTTCTACAAATGGTTTCATACCTCATCGCCGTATGGGGTGAATATCGAGCAGCTTCCCACCCGCTTTGATCAGCGGACGGCAGAGACCTCATTCTGCGGCTTGACCGGGCGGGGCTGGAGCGGGGGCCCCAGGTCCCCACCATGTCGAAGTCTCCCTTTGCATTCGTGCTGAGCTGCTTTTGGGCGGGATTTTCGCTTCGAGGCGTTCGACCATAATCCCTCACCTTGTGGCCTCGCGCCGTTGGCTTATCAGCCTAGTACGTGAATCTCACTAGAACGACCACCCCCTACCTCGTTAGCCAGGTGTCAAGAAGAACAGTCATTTTCCAGGGACAACTTCGAGGAAGTCGACGTCGGCGTCGTGACAAGTATATTTGACCTGGACCAGACAGTATATCTGTTCTGATCAGACGTCAGTTTCCTGTCTAGAGGCCGCATGATTAAGTTGGGAATAGTAGAAGGCTGGGTGGCCTAGGGGTGAAGCGTACGATCTACAATCCCAACGCATAAGGTTCGAATCCCGCTCGAATTTAATTTGGCTGACATGGTTTTTTTTTTTTTCTCTCGCTCCTCCACGTATGAAAAGTAATGGCAACCCACCATACCAAGAAACATACACTATCCAAATAGGTTGGCGGTTGTGAGAAGCGAGGTTCTGCAAAGGACATGCTACACACTTTACTTACTAGGTTAGGTGTACACATATATTCGGTGCAGTGAGCGACGGATATTTTCATTTCGACCAGGCTCGAAAAAGAGGTCAGCACGTGAGTTCTTATCGAATAAAAAATTAATATAGTTATTTGGTTTCGTTAGTTCGTTAATTATCTTTCCACTTATGTTGTTGAGCGGCGTTAAGAGTTCAAGTTATATGTACAGCGTCCCTGCAGGTGTTAGTATGTGTCATTGCACAATGATTCTAACATCATCTATCTACCTGCCTCGGCCATTCCCTCTTGCCCGGTAGCCAGATCTACCAGCGTTGCAGGACATCAGTGAACATTCTCAGTTTGGAACAGGAGAAGAATTAAACTTATAACAAAATTGAAGGTTTATATGACAGTCGTTCTACCAACTCGTCTGTACGCGTGTGAAACCTGGACTGTGTACAGTCGTCCTACTAACTCGTCTGTACGCTTATGAAATCTCGACTGTGTACAGTCGTCTTACCAACTCTTCTGTACGCCTGTGAAACCTGGACTGTGTACAGTCGTCCTACCAACTCTTCTGTACGCCTGTAAAACCTGGACTGTGTACAGTCGTCCTACCAACTCTTCTGTACGCCTGTAAAACCTGGACTGTGTACAGTCGTCCTACGAACTCTTCTGTACACCTGTAAAACCTGGACTGTGTACAGTCGTCATACCAATCAAACTTCAAAACCAAGCAATGAGAGTTATAACAGGAGGCATGAAGTCAACGTCAGTTGTAGAACTTGAAAAGATTAGAAATCTGCAATCCATGACCGTCAGAAGAGACTGCAGAGCGCAGCAGCAAGCAGAGAAACTCAGAAGACTGACTGACCATACAATGCCTCAGAGACTAAATAATTTTGGAGATGGGAAACTAAAGCGGAGAAACTTTGCATAAATAGCCAAAGCAAAGATGAGTGAAGATCCTATGAACGCATTAACAGCACCAAAGTCCATTCCTACTGTACGCAAACCTACCTGGAGGCAGCATATATTTCCAGAGGTGGCAGAAAATATACCAGGTATTGGAAACAAGAACAGCCAGACTGAAAAAGAAGAGACATAACCCTGAGGTACATAACGAAAAACTACCCAAGCATGGACTGGACCCATGCATACACGACGGCTCTGTAACAAACACAACACAGAATGGAGGGGCAGGGGTATTCCTGAGCCTACCAAATGGTAGAAAAATACCACTGTCAGTGGCAACTGGAAAATACTCAAGCAATTTCAGAGCGGAGGCAGAGACATTGAGGGCTGCAGTAGAAGAAGTGGTGACAAGCAAAAGAAATGAAAGCCAGATAGTCCTGCTTACAGATGCCCTGGACGTAGTCGCAGCACTAAAAAGCCAGAAAAATACTGAACTTAATGATTTAAGAGCAGTACTCTGTCAACTATGCCAGCAGTCCGCACCAAAAAGAGTAGTGGTACATTGGGTTCCATTCCACTGTAACATCCAAGGCAACGAGGAGGCAGACAGACTGGCAAAAGAAAGTGCAAGACTACCACAACCAGATACTAGTATGGCATACGAAGAGTCAAAACGGCTTATTAGAGCTAGATACATGACCAAATGGGAAACAGAACATACTGGCTACACAAAAAACGATGTCTATTACCAGTTGAACAGAAGAGAGCAGGTTGTGGTCTTCAAACTTCGCACAGGCCACAATAGACTGAGGTACCACCTATTCAATAAATTGAAGATGGGTGGCACTGACGAATGCTCGTGTGGTACCGGGAAAATGACCGCTGAGCATATGCTGCAAAACTGCTTGACATACATCTGAGAAAGCAGATGTGGCCACCACCAGTGGCAACACTAGACAAGCTCTATGGCAGTGTCGACAGCCTCAGGATGACCGCTGCTTTAACAAAAAATATACAGGTTGACGTCTGACAGTGTACGAAGAAAAAGAAGAAGAAGAAGAAGTCATACCAACTTTTCTGTACATTGTGAAACCTGGACTGTGTACAATTGAGATGCGAAGAAGCTTGACCACTTCCATCTTGGCTGCCTAAGGAAACAGCTGAACATAAAATGGGAAAATAATATCACAGATGAAGTTCTTTCGCCGTCTGGCATGACAAGCATCCACACAACTCTGTGGAAATTACAGCTTAGATGGACTGGCCATGTTGTTCTCATGTCAGATGAGCGGCTTCATAAGAAAATATTCTATGGCGAGCTTGAGTCAGGCAAGCGAGCTCGTGGTGGCCAAATGAAACGTTACAAGAACACTCTGAAAGCCTCACTGAAGAACTGCGACCTTGACCCTGACGATTTGGAGATCATTGCTGCTGATCGCTCTGTATGGCGTAGTAAAATCTCTTCTGGCACGACCCAAATGGAGCAGACAGGAATCAAGGAAGCTGCATGGAGACGGGCGACACGAAAGGCAAAAGACGAGTTGCCTCCGTATGACCGCCAGACAGTGCTTCTCTGCCCTTAGTGTTTTCGGGCTCGGATTAGTTTGGTCAGCCACTTACGAATCCACTCCAGAGTCGACAGACGATAATGTGGTCCTCTTCGATTGGTTTGATCATCCACCTCCGAACCCACTCCAGGGTTGACAGATGGCAATATGGTCCTCTTCAATGGACATACAACTCTGGGAAGTTAATGAGGGTGCGTTCTCATGGTCTGACCGAACCACTATATATTTTTGCCTGAAAAATGTGATCTTCCCAGTTGGTAGTGCCGACCATACTTTGAAAGGCTTTGTATTGCAGTCTGTCTTTCTTGTCTTCCTCAAATTAATGTTCCATTTCAAAATTCTGCTTTCATACGCCTTGGACTATGTTTAGCACTGGCAGTACAGATTCGGAATAAATGTACTATTTATGAGCTTTTGCTTTGTTGCCAAACTAATACTCACGTGCTGAAGCAGTGGGGGAAAGCTGATAAATCAACACTGAAGCAGTGGGGGAAAGCTGATAAATCAACACTGAAGCAGTGGGGGAAAGCTGATAAATCAACACTGAAGCAGTGGGGGAAAGCTAATAAATCAACACTGAAGCAGTGGGGGAAAGCTGATAAATCAACACTGAAGCAGTGGGGGAAAGCTGATAAATCAACACTGAAGCAGTGGGGAAAAGCTGATAAATCAACACGGAAGCAGTGGGGGAAAGCTGATAAATCAACACTGAAGCAGTGGGGAAAAGCTGATAAATCAACACTGAAGCAGTGGGGGAAAGCTGATAAATCAACACTGAAGCAGTGGAGGAAAGCTGATAAATCAACACTGAAGCAGTGGGGGAAAGCTGATAAATCAACACTGAAGCAGTGGAGGAAAGCTGATAAATCAACACTGAAGCAGTGGAGGAAAGCTGATAAATCAACACTGAAGCAGTGGGGGAAAGCTGATAAATCAACACTGATGCTTTCTGACACCAAGTTTCGATTTCAATGTCGATTCTGTCGTCTACCGAAAATATTGTCGAAATACCTGACCTGAAGAGCCTGTTCAGGGGAACGACCCAAGGCACCTACTGTTTGGACACCAGGCACAGAGCACGCGACTCATATCCAGACAAAACTTCC
The DNA here is from genome assembly GCA_036924085.1 of Ariolimax columbianus. Taxonomy (NCBI): domain Eukaryota; kingdom Metazoa; phylum Mollusca; class Gastropoda; order Stylommatophora; family Arionidae; genus Ariolimax; species Ariolimax columbianus. The sequence continues at coordinate 16,079,115 of JAVGWX010000025.1, read as the reverse complement.
TAACATCAACACAGCGCATACCGACAAATCTTGAAAGTAGCCGTATCGAATTGGTGCAGGCCCCAGAGACGAATCCTCAAATGGAGCCTGTTTGGGGCGAAAGGAATATGACAGCTGATGACACATGTCATTGTGGCGCAATACAGGACCCAGACCACCTAATGACCTGCCCCGACCTCCAGGAAACACGCAATAGGCGCGACATGCTGGAGGCAAATGGCACGGTAATCCATGTCGCTGAATACTTGATGCATACCGCATACCGCGGTGCTTAGACAAGGGAAGTACAAGGTAAGTAAGGACCCATTAAAGACCGGTATCATTTATAGTGATCTCGAGTGGGCCCAGGTGTTCTGCTGATCTTTATAGTTCCTGTCTTTTTCTAGGTAATTCGCATTTTGTATTTTAATATGTTTCTTTATTGTCTGAAATAACAAAATACAAATTGCTGATTCGATTATCTGTAGTATGCGCTCGTTTCGGCATATTTCAACATTTAATGTGATTCTTAACCGTTCCCACCTCCCGCGTTTTCGTTTTTGAATATGTTTTCATTTCTGTGTTGCCAACTGGCGAAAAACTGTTCACAGCTGTGAACATCATTTTCATTTTATTTATTTTTCTGCTTCTGTGCAGAGACTTCACGCAGATATGAATGCATATCTTGGGTTGAGTTGCGCTTTAGTTAAAACCATAAGCAGGTCATTAGCAGCAATAATAGCAAGAGTAGTAGTAGTTGTAGTAGTAGTAGTGGTAGTAGTAGTGATAGTAGTAGTAGTGATAGTAGTAGTAGTAGTAGTGATAGTAGTAGTAGTAGTAGTGATAGTATTAGTAGTGATAGTAGTAGTAGTAGTAGTAGTAGTAGTAGTAGTAGTGATAGTAGTAGTAGTGATAGTAGCAGTAGTAGTAGTAGTGATAGTAGTAGTAGTGATAGTAGTAGTGATAGTAGTAGTAGTGATAGTAGTAGTAGTAGTAGTAGTAGTAGTAGTAGTAGTAGTGATAGTAGTAGTAGTGATAGTAGTAGTAGTGATAGTGGTAGTAGAAGTAGTAGTAGTAGTAGTGATAGAAGTAGTAGTGATAGTAGTAGTAGTAGTAATAGTAGTAGTGATAGTAGTAGTAGTGATAGTGGTAGTAGAAGTAGTAGTAGTAGTAGTGATAGAAGTAGTAGTGATAGTAGTAGTAGTAGTGATAGTAGTAGTAGTAGTAATAGTAGTAGTGATAGTAGTAGTAGTGATAGTGGTAGTAGAAGTAGTAGTAGTAGTAGTGATAGTAGTAGTAGTGATAGTAGTAGTAGTAGTAGTAGTAGTAGTAGTAGTGATAGTAGTAGTAGTAGTGATAGTAGTAGTAGTGATAGTGGTAGTAGAAGTAGTAGTAGTAGTAGTGATAGAAGTAGTAGTAGTAGTAGTAGTAGTAGTGATAGTAGTAGTAGTAGTAGTAGTAGTAGTGATAGTAGTAGTAGTAGTAGTGATAGTAGTAGTAGTAGTAGTGGTAGTAGTAGTAGTAGTAGTGATAGAAGTAGTAGTGATAGTAGTAGTAGTAGTAATAGTAGTAGTAGTGATAGTAGTAGTAGTAGTAGTAGTAGTAGTAGAAGTGATAGTAGTAGTAGTAGTAGTGATAGTGGTAGTAGTAATAGTAGTATTAGTAGTAGTAGTAGTAGTAGTAATAGTAGTAGTAGTAGTAGAAGTGATAGTAGTAGTAGTAGTAGTAGTAGAAGTGATAGTAGTAGTAGTGATAGTAGTAGTAGTAGTTGTAGTACTAGTAGTGATAGTAGTAGTAGTAGTAGTGATAGTGGTAGTAGTAATAGTAGTATTAGTAGTAGTAGTAGTAGTAGTGATAGTAGTAGTTGTAGTGGTAGTAGTTGTTGTTGTTGTTGTATTTTCTCTGCGAGCGCTGTCCTGCCATGAGCTTACTCATCTGACATGCGAACAACATGCTCTGTCCAATTCGTCTGGGCTCTCGGTAGCAGAGTACGGATATAAGAGAGTGTCGCGCTACTGAGGACTTCAGAGTTAGACACTCTATCTTGCCAACCGATTATGAACAGTCTGCATTTCCTGACATGCCTGCTAAAGACCGTCCATGTCTACCAAAAGCATCACTCGCCTTGGACATTCTGTTATGGACCTCAGAGTCAATATTTCCTTCTCTGGTGAGGGTACTACCAAGGTAGGTAAAGCTACAATGGTAGGGCTTCCAGGGCGCAGGTAGAAACATTTCTCGTTTTATTGGTGTTGACCGTAAAAAAGACCAAAATTTGAACTAGTTCAGGGCTGCTTGCATGTCCTGTTTTGAGCACGTAATAATTTGCGCAGTCATCAAACATAACACATTTGTTAAAACACAAACAGCAGGTAAAAATCCTGTTACCACGCCAGTGTGACATATTGGGAAAACGCTGTTAGGCCCAACGGCAGACTACGGGTGACGTGTTCAACATCACACCGGCCGCTTTTACTTATCTAGGTTACACCGGAAGTCAGATGGGTAAACCATGACCTACTTTTCATAGATCGTCTGACTCACAGGAAAAATCTCTTGAAACATCACATTTACCCCCCCCCCCCCCTAGCCCCGACTAAATAACGGAACTCATATTGTGCTAATGTTTATAATCAATCCATGCTACACACCGTGAAATAAAACAAATTCACTGAACAAAACACAACACATCATCGTTGGGAGTAATCCTTTCACAGAACCCTGCCCTGAAACCAGCTGAATGTCTTTCCTTGTTTCCCTAACCCGTTATTATAATCGCACTTGCAACCTCCCGTTATTTAGTCGACCGTGGAATGTGACGTTTCAAAAAGATTTCTGCCGGAGTAGGATGTTGGTGAAACCACGGAACCGCTTTGGGATAGGGAAAAATCCTGCATCAACCTCGCTACTCTCACATTTTACCAAGCTGTAACTAAAATTCTGTTGAGTAAGACAGCGGTGGAAAGAAAAATGCAGGTCACCAGACCTATCTAGAAGCCAATGGTTCTCTAATGAAGCCTTGAACACTCCATCACTATCATGGAGCGAATAGCTTGTGTCGACAGTGCGTCGACTTACTAGACTGATCTGACAGCGTGCAAGCAGTTCGAATACACGGACGGACAGAAACAAATCCAAGCCGCGTTTCATGCCTTGTACGACCTCTCCTATCCTCGACCCAGCTGTAAATGGGTACCTAATGTATGGATTGGGAAGGTTAATAACAGCAAGAAATGGAACTGGTCACCACAACTTATATAGGGCATGTCTAGTGCATGGAATTATCTTCATCCCTGACGGCAATTGTTGTCAGGATACTGACCTTCACCTTCACATCATTAATGGTACAAAAATAAAATTATGAATGCAATGGCAGAAAGATAATATCATTTCGTGAAGCTAAGACCTTTCAAGAAATTTATAATATTTCAACCAAATCGGTGGTGTGTGTTAATGGAAAGAAAAGATAAGGCTGACAAAAAGATAGGATTTGGTCCCCCTGCCCCGATATACGAACTCGTACAATGAAGTTACGTAATATGTAACATACGGGTTCTAAACATTGCTACGATAGGTCCCCAGCGTCTTAAACACGTGCTTGGTAAAGTAGCCCGTTTACCGTCAGGTCTGTTGACATCTTGAATGACAGCATTGCCCTCGACCTGCCCTGATTGATGATCCTTATTTCGGTCTCCACGGCCTGTCCCTAAGCCGTTGCAGGCTGTCGTGGTCCATGCCAGGGCTATTCCCATGACCGCACCCGGCTGATCCTACACGACAAGGCCAACACAACCCCAACGCAAACCGGGTATGATGGTATGCATGCCCTTCAAGATTGCTCGAGCCAGGCGTCTCTAGGTCGGCGATGGCACCCGACCAGAAAACTTTGTGAATCTCCCTTAGACACGCCGTGCGGAATACGCCCACTTTATTGTTTCGGTCTACTTCACTTCCAAACATCTTCAGTATACAGAAGTACATACAGTGTGCGACTATTGTTTATACTTTTACGGCAACAGATCTCTCCCTTCCCCTATTGACTATCCATTATTTGCGCGTACCCCCTCTTCTAGACAACCGCAATCGTCATGATAACAAATAATAATAACAAACTTCGATTAGACTTCAAAGACTAGTTTGGTCAGTCGACCATTCTCATGTCCAAGTGCAGCGGCATGTCTCCAAATCCCCGTCTAAAGTCGAGGGAGATTCAGCAAACTGTCAAAGCGCTTCCTACAAGCAGACTGCCGTTGAGACAGATGACATGTTTGTTGAGTATCTTTCGGCCAGGACATACTGAGCTAGACGAACATGGTCGAATACGGAGAGGCGGTGGCGATCGAAATATACCAGCAGAAGCGCTCTCTAGAAACCAAGCTGGGCCTATATAAATCATGTGTATTGGGATCAATATGCCGGGCAACGCGTGAGCTGCAGTAGTCAGCGATCCATAGCTTTCTTACTTACTTTCCGTGACCAAACACCATGTCACACAGCATCCGTCCAGTATTCAGTAACTTGAACTGCCTTGTCGTTAACCTCTATCATGTCGTTCATGTCACAGGTTTCAGGGAGGTTGGGGCAGATCATCAGATGATCTTGGTCCTGAACTGCGCCGCATTCACATGTGTCGACATCTGAGTATCCCCATTTCTTCAAGTTCACTCTGCATCTTGACACACCAGTTCGAAGTCTGTCCATTGCCTTCCTCACAGCGTAGGGCAGGTGGTGTCCAGGCGCAGCCTCTTCCTTGAGCTCTATCCATGGATCCTGCATTGTTTCGCCCCACATCTCGATACGTCGACCTTCATCAATTTTCGGATAATGTTGTTTCTCGCATGTACCTTACGATTTGTCTCCTGACAGTGTGTCATATAGGATACTGTGCGATCCAACTTTACACTCAGTTATTTGGGAGCCGGGCAGTGTTCAAGATCCTGTCCTTGCCATAGCTGACTGCTAGCGTCAGGGCCTGCGAACTAGAGCTGCCAGCCAAGACCCTTCTACACCTTCACGCGGCGATCCTAGATAACAGGCTGCAACAGGGCAGACTGGCTAGGGAGAAAAGATCAAAAAGGGAATGCTAACCATGTACTAACAAAATGCTTGCTGAAGTCGGATGTGTTGGACCGAAAGGTGCAAATATCGCAGTCAAGCTGTAAACTACGACACAACGCATTCCGTTCTCTGGACTACATTCTGCGACTTAAGCCCTTTCAGGGTTTGGTAGCGGGAGATTGAGAACGAACGAAGCCAAGCCAAGCCAATCATGTATATAATTCCATTTCTTTTGTATTGGACAGTCCTACGGAGCGATTAGAAATGGTCTGCTGTTTTTTTCAATGTGCAACCAACGACACATCCTTAGAGTCCATTGGCAAAACTGGTCACCAACTCTAGTCGCCCCATGAACACAACTATAGAACCTTTCTTTAATGTTGGATCGACGTCGCCTCTCTTTCTTTTGCGATGTGGCCTACCTCTCTCAAATTGTTTCGGACAGGCAGCTTTTACATCTGCCCTAAATCATGGGTGGTGCAGTCCACGGAACACCTTGCTGATACGTCACCTACACGTCATATGCTATGTACGCAGCCTGAGGCCCTGCTGATGCCATGAACAACCTACGCCACGCGCACTGGTTGACTAGGCCGATTATTTTACTTTCTTAGACACTGCTGTCAATGATGAAGTGTTAAATACTTAATTTTACTTCTTCTTCTCCTTCTTCTCCGTTCGTTCTCAATCTCCCGCCACCAAACCCTGAACGGGCTTAAGTAGCAGAATGTAGTCCAGAGAACGGAATGCGTTGTGTCGTAGTTTACAGCCTGACTGCGATATTTGCACCTTTCGTTCCAACACATCCGACTTCAGCAAGCATTTTTTGAGTACCGGGTTAGCATTCCCTCTTCGATCCCTTCTCCTTAGCCAGTCTGCCATGTTGCAGCTTGTTATCCAGGATCACCGTGTGGAGGTGTAGAAGGGTCTTGGCAGCTCTGGTTCACTGACCCTGACGCTAGCAGTCAGCTATGGGTCGCTGACCACTGCATCTCATGCGCTGCTCAGCATCTTGATCTCTCAGCATCTTGATCCCTCAGCATCTTGATCCCTCAGCATCTTGATCCCTCAGCATCTTGATCCCTCAGCATCTTGATCCCTCAGCATCTTGATCCCTCAGCATCTTGATCCCTCCGCATCTTGATCCCTCAGCATCTTGATCCCTCAGCATCTTGATCCCTCAGCATCTTGATCCCTCAGCATCTTGATCCCTCAGCATCTTGATCCCTGCTATGAATCAACTTTTGTATTGAGTGGTTTGGCATGCCTTTCATTCCCTAACCGAAAGCCAGGTACCCGTTTGCAGTTTATGCGCTTCTATAATAGGAAGTAAATCAGGTACCTTTTACATCAGCGGTGGCGATCTACCACTCTGCGATTCAGACTCGTATTCCTATGCTGTCTGAAAATTCATAAATCAATGAAAAGATTGAACTTGTTAGTTTGTTGCGTTCGCCTTATTTCTCTAATCCCCACGGCGGTGTGCGTTGCATTGTGGTTTTTATTTTGCGCCTGTCAGCCCAGTGCATTCGACTTCAGCATTCATTTTATGTAAGAGTCTGCTTCCTCTGGTATTTTCTAAGGGTTTGCTTCACCGGGGTAACTTCCGGTCCTGTGATGGAGATCAAACCCAGCACCTTCTGGTTGGGAGCCGTGTGACTTAACCACTACCCCACGCCGTTCCCATTAAAATGTGAAAGGTAAGTTTTGGATGACAAAACACACGCAGGGTGGTGCATGGCGCCATTACAATAACAACTGTTTGTCCCAATTAAGTTGGGTTCAAAATCAAGGAAAATAACAATGTTGAAAAAAAGATACAGTAATACTGAAACTGTGCTGGGGATCAAGATGCTGAACAGCACATGAGCTGCAGTGGTCAGCGACTCATAGCTGACTGCTAGCGTCAGGGCCAGCAAACCAGAGCTGCCAAGACCCTTCTACACCTCCACGCGGTGATCCTGGATAACAGGCAGCAGCAGGGCAGACTGGCTAAGGAGAAGGGATCGAAGAGGGAATGCTAACCTGGTATTCAAAAAATGCTTGCTGAAGTCGGATGTGTTGACCGAAAGGTGCAAATACCGCAGCCAAGCTGTAAACTACGACACAACGCATTCCGTTATCTGTACTACACTCTGCTACTTAAGCCCTTTCAGGGTTTGGTAGTGAGAGATTGAGAACGAACGAAGAAGAAGAAGACGAAGAAGAAGAAAAAGAAGAAGAAGAAGAAGAAGAAACTGTGCCAATTATGCTTAAAAGACGGAAGGGTAGAATGCATTTTACAAAACAACTAACAAGGACCGATAATACGACCGATGAAGATATATCGTAGAGTACAAACCAACTTTGAACGGCACATACAACGCACCTGGCGAAGAAAATAAATATCGTTAATTGAAAACTGGAAAAGTAATGGGACGAATCAATATGCGAGATAAGCTCGTGGCTGAAGATAGAAAAACTGAATGAGAAAGGAAAAAATCTGACATATGAGGAGATGAGAGGAGATGAAACGAGATGAGATAAGATGAGATGAGATGGGATGAGATTGATTAAGATGGCGAGGGTGGATAAGATGAGATGTTATGAGATGTGATGTGATCAGATGAGATTAGTTTAAATGAGGGGATGAGATAAAATGGGATGAGGTGAAATTAAACGAGATGAACTGAGATAATATTAATTTAGATGAAGGGATTAGATGAGATGGCATGAGTTAGTTTACATGTGGGGATGAGATGTATTGAGATTTAATGAGATAGGATGAAATTAGATGGGATTAGGGGATGAGATGAAATGATATTAGATGAGATTAGATGTGATTATATGAAATTAGATGATATGAGACGAGATGAGATTAGATGAGATTAGATGTGATTATATGAGATTAGATATGAGACGAGATGAGATTAGATGAGATTAGATGTGATTATATGAGATTAGATATGAGACGAGATGAGATTAGATGAGATTAGATGTGATAATATGAGATTAGATGATATGAGACGAGATGAGATTAGATGAGATTAGATGTGATTATATGAGA
>JAVGWX010000025.1:16058532-16066032 GCA_036924085.1 Ariolimax columbianus | reverse complement strand
CACTCACTCACAAACTCCTCATCCAAAGCCACACACATGCAGCCGCGTGCACACACACCCACATACTCAATCCACCGGCCACAGCCAGCGACGTTTACATATAATATGGATTGGCATTAGAGGAGTCTGGCCTTAGGATATCTCAGTTGAGAGAGAAGAATATTGTAGGACAAGACGGGAGGGAGTGATGAGGAGATAATTGGGGATATGTGTCAAGCGAGCATGTACAACCTGGGATAGAGAGACTTGAGAGGAGAGGGGGAGGGATAACGGGCAGGGGCGTAACCAAGATTAGATGATTGAGAGGAAGAGAGAGAGACGAAGGTACAGAGAGAAATGTAAAGGAAGTCACAGAGAGAGATAGAGAGAGAGAGAGATAGGAGGGTATATAAATAGAGAAAGAAAGGAAGGCGCAGAGAGAAAAAGCGAGAGGAAGGTACATAAGGAGAAAGAGAGATAAAGGAAGGTACTGAGAAAGAGAGATCATAAGGTCTACGACGAGATAGAGAGAGAGAGAGAGAGAAGGAGAGAGAGAGGGAGAAAGGTACGTACATAAAAGAAGAGAAAAGAAGGTACGTGGAGAAGAAAGTAAGGTATAGAGAGAGAAAGAGAGAGAGAGAGAGAGACAGCGCGAGAGAAAGAAAGAGAAAAAGAGAGAGCGAGAAAAGGAGGCACAGAAAGCGAAGGAAAGGGAGGTATTGAAAAAGAGGGAGGACAAAACAGATCCAAATGGATACAGGCCCATTAGCCTACTGAGCTGTGTCGGCAAGCTGATGGAACGGATGATAAACACCAGACTGATGTGGCATCTGGAAGAAAAACGAATACTAATTCCACAGCAAGCCGGCTTTAGACAGCACAGATCCACTGAGGACCAGGTCATCCTCATAGCCCAGGAGATAGAAGATGCCTACCAGGCACAGAAACACACAGTAGCTGTTTGGGTGGATCTGGAAAAGGCATTTGACAAAGTCTGGAAGGATGGACTTAGAGTCAAGCTAAGAAGAAGTGATGTCTGTGGGAAGATGTACAAGTGGATCAACCACTACCTCAAACAAAGAACGGCCAGAGTCCAAGTACAAGGGCAGATGAGCAAAAAGGTGACACTCGAGCAGGGAGTACCCCAAGGGGGAGTATTGTCACCCACACTCTTCCTGGTATATATAAACGATATTACAGAGAATATACCAAGAAGAGTCCATAGCTCAATGTTTGCAGACGATCTGGCTATGTGGACCTCTGAAAAGAATCTCACCATAGCAAGAAATCGGATGCAGACGGCCCTAACATCGCTGGAAGAGTTGGCGAACTCATGGCTGGTCAAAATAAACGAGGAGAAAACCACGTGCACAATATTCTCGCTGTCATTAAAACCCCAAAGTACCAAATTAAGTCTGAATGGCAAAATCCTGCAGCCTAACGACAACCCAACCTATCTGGGAGTCACATTTGATCGGCGCATGACATGGAAAAGTCAGATTGAGAGAAACCGAATGAAAGCCAGAGAAAGAATGGCGATCATGAGGAAACTTGCTGGCACAAACTGGGGAGCAGACGAAGGCATACTAAAGAAACTGTACACTGGAAGAGTGAGACCAGTTCTCGAGTATGGCATTGCGGCATGGACAACCGCAGCGAAGGCGAACTTCGATAAAGTTAACAAACTTCAAAACCAAGCCATGAGAATTATAACAGGTGGCATGAAGTCAACGCAAATTGTAGAACTTGAAAAGATTACAAAATTGCAATCCATGACCGATAGAAGAGACTGCAGAGCCCAGCTGCAGTCAGAGAAACTCAGAAGACTGACGGACCATCCAATGTACCAGAGACTAAACAATTTGGGAAATGGGAAACTAAAGCGGAGAAACTTTGCAGAAATAGCCAAAGCAAAGATGCACGAAGATCCCATAAACGCACTAACAACACCAAAACCCATCACTACTGTACGAAAACCTACTTGGAGGCAGGATATATTTCCAGAGGTGGTAGAAAATATACCAGGTATTGCAAACAAAAACTGCCAGAGTGAAAAAGAAAGGAGAGACACTACCCTAAGCTTCATAACGAAAAGCTACCCAAGCATGGACTGGACCCATGCATACACCGACGGTTCTGTAACAAACACTACACAGAACGGAGGGGCAGGAGCATTCCTGAACCTACCAAATGGCAGAAAAATAACACTGTCATTCGCTACTTGTAAGTACACAAGCAATTTCAGAGCAGAGGCAGAGGCACTGAGGGCGGCAGTGGAAGAAATAGTAACACACAGTGAAAATGAGAGCCATATAGTCCTGCTGACAGATGCTCTCGAAGTAGTCACAGCGCTAAAAAGCCAGAAAAACACTGAGCTTAATGACTTAAGAGCAGCACTCTGCAAACTGTGCCAGCAGTCCGCACCAAAAAGGGTAGTGGTACAGTGGGTTCCGTCACACTGCAACATCCAAGGCAACGAGGAGGCAGACAGACTGGCAAAAGAAGGTGCAAGGCTACCACAAACAGATACCAGTATGACGTACGAAGAGTCAAAACGGCTTATCAAAGCCAGATACATGACCAAATGGGAAACCGAACATACTGGTTACACCAAAAACGATGCCTATTACCAGTTGAACCGAAGAGAGCAGGTCGTTGTCTTCAGACTTCGCACTGGCCACAACAGACTGAGGTACCACCTATTCAACAAATTGAAGATAGGGTGTACCGACGAATGCCCGTGCGGTACTGGTAAAATGACCACTGAACATCTGCTGCAGAACTGCCCGACATACGAGGATCAGAGAGAGCAGATGTGGCCATTGCCAGTGGAACTGCAAGACAAGCTCTATGGTAGTGGCGAGAGTCTCAGGATGACCGCCGCTTTTTTCGAGAAAATAATGGTTACTGTCTGACTGTGTACGCAGAAGAAGAAGAAGAAGAAAAAGAGGGAGAGAGCATTACAGAAAATGAAAAACATATTTAGAATTACATATAGAAGATGAAAGAGAGAGAGAGATAGAGAGATATATAGAGAGAGAAAGACAGAGAGTGAGAGAGAGAGAGCGATAAATAGTAACAGAATTGGAGAAACAGCAGGGAAAGAATATGCGATATTTAACAAGATAGAGTAAGACACATAAAAAAGGAAAATCAGATCGACAGAAGTAGAGAAAAATAAAAAGATATCACCTTTAGTGATAGCTCAGGAACTGAAGAACAGGATGACGGAGAAATAGTGAAGAAAATGTGACGACACATTTATTTGGTATTTGGCAAAGATATTCAAATATATCAACCAGTCAATGTCCCTCGCTTCTTAAGAAGGAACGGCCATTGACAACCCTCTTCCAGCAAGTACCATCTTGAGCTGCTCTTTATATCTTTCTCCAGTTAGTTAGCTGCTCATCGTAAGCAAAGATGGTGACACCATCATACATGTTTATTCAGATATGACTGCATATGACTGAACAGTCCGATCTAAGTATGGCAAACTTTACCGCACGTAGGGCACACGTGAATAGCATTTGTAATTATGCAGTCTTGCATTCTTTCCTTTCGTGCAGCACGCTTTTTCTGCGCCTCCATAAATGCCATCTGCTCTGCGGAGCAAGTATCAAGTGTGATGGCAGTGCGCCAGACTGAGCGGTTCAGAGCAAGCAGCTCCCAGGCAGCAACATCAGTGGATAAAATATTCAAAAAAACTAATAAAATGTTTTTGTATTGTTTCTTTTGTCCCTCCTGTGAGCGCTGTCTTGTCCTGAGCTCACCATACAGCAGTTGTTTAGGGAGCGGCTCATCTGACATGCGAACAACATGCCCTGTCCATCTGATCTGGGATCTCTGTAGTAGCGTATGGATGCCAGAGAGTCTAGCCTTGCTGAGGACTTCAGAGTTGGGCACGCTATCCTGCCAACCGATTCTGAGCAGTCTGCAGAGACAGTTTACATGGGAATAATTAAGTTTCTGACATGCCTGCTATAGATTGTCCATGTTTCGCATGCGTACCGAAGGGTAGTTAGCACGATACTCACTTATCTTGGTGGCAGCGCTGATTCCCTGTCGGTCCCAAACGTTTTCTCGTAGTCCACCGAAATCAGCATTCGCTTTGGAAATCCTGTTGTGGACCTCAGAGTACTTTCTCCAGGTATACGTGAAGGGACCGGACGTTCATTTCTCTTCTCCAGAAGTTTCTTGCATTAACTCTTTTCGTCTTCCCTTGTGGGTTCCCGTATGGAGATTCCGTGGCGAAGTGGTTAAGTCGTCGGCCTCGTGATTAGGTGGTGTGGGTTCGACTCCGGACTCCGCCGACTTTTTCACGCGTGCTTGATGCGGAGTCCCCTGCATCTCGGAGTCGCCCCATAGTCGTCTTGTCCTTGACTTGCCACTGGGGTCGGGCGGCTCGAGACGAGAGAGTGAGGATAACAAGTAGCGCAGTTAATCCTTACTAAAAAATTAATTATGCCATCCTCGTCTACGATGGACGGCGGCCTTTGCCTTTATGGGTTCCATGTCGGGGCCTGTGTAGCCGTTATTTGTCTGTGCGTTAAGCAACCCTGATCTCCCACGTTTAATCTGTTGCTCCATTGTTTGTTGTTGACCGCTTTCCAAAAGGGCTACATTCACTATATCTGACCATCGAATGCTCATTATCCTACATGGACATTTATTGACGATCGACTGCAGTTTTCAAATGAAGTTAAATACAGAGTGGTAGGCGAAATAAAAGTAACTTTAGTGAAATAACTAAATGAAGTCGATTTTTATCACACGTATGATATATCTTCTTCTTCGTCGTTCATCCTCAGATCAATGTTCCGGTATTTCTTACAAAGAACACCGTTGTTTGTAAGGCTGTTTCGTCTCCATACAGCTTTTGTCTCATATCTGTCTCACGAGGCCAGTATTGTTCTCTCTTTTCCTGCGTGAGCGTGCAGATTTGCAGGATGTGTTCCATGGTCATGATATGCTCCCCACATGGGCACCTGTTATCTGTCCCAATCCTGAGTCTGTTATGCCCAGTTCTCAGTCTGAAGATGATGACTTGCTCTTCTCTAGTTAAGTTATAGTAGCTGTCTTCTTTTCGGAAGTCGGGGTGTTGATCAGCCTATTTTACCCTGAAGTTGGCTTTCTTCTTCTTCTTACGCTGTCAGTCGTCGACCTTTATTTTTTCGAGAAAACAGCGGCCATCCTGAGGCTGTCGATACTGCCGTAGAGCTTGTCTAGTGTTGCCACTGGTGATGGCCACATCTGCTCTCTCTGATCCTCGTATGTTTTGCAGAAAATATTCAGCGGTCATTTTCCCGGTACCACACGTGCATTCGTCGGTGCCACCTATCTTCAATTTGTTGAATAGGTGGTACCTCAGTCTATTGTGGCCAGTGCGAAGTCTGAAGACCACGACCTGCTCTCTTCTGTTCAACTGGTAATAGGCATCGTTTTTTCTGTAGCCAGTATGTTCTGTTTCCCATTTGGTCATGTATCTAGATCTAATAAGCCGTTTTGACTCTTCGTATGTCACATTGGTATCTGGTTGTGGTAGTCTTGCATCTTCTTTTGCCAGTTTGTCTGCCTCCTCGTTGCCTTGGATGTTGCAGTGGGATGGAACCCACTGTACCACTACCCTTTTTGGTGCGGACTGCTGGCATAGTTGACAGAGTACTGCTCTTAAATCATTAAGTTCAGTATTTTTCTGGCTTTTTAGCCCTGTGACTACGGCCAGGGCATCTGTAAGCTGGACTATATGGCTGTCATTCCTTTCACCTGTCACCATTTTTTCCACTGCCGCCCTCAGTGCCTCTGCCTCCGCTCTGAAATTGCTTGTGTATTTTCCAGTTGCAAATGACAGTGTTATTTTCCTGCCATTTGGTAGGCTCAGGAATGCCCCTGCCCCTCCGTTCTGTGTTGTTTTTGTTTACAGAACCGTCGGTGTATGCATGGGTCCATTCCATGCTTGGGTAGTTTTTCGTTATGTACCTAAGGTTTATATCTCTTCTTTCTTTTTCAGTCTGGCAGTTTTTGTTTCCAATACCTGGTATATTTTCTACCACCTCTGGAAATATATGCTGCCTCCAGGTAGGTTTTCGTACAGTAGGGATGGGCTTTGGTGTTGTTAGTGCGTTCATAGGGTCTTCGTGCATCTTTGCTTTGGCTATCTCTGCAAAGTTTCTCCGCATTAGTTTCCCATTTCCAAAATTGTTTAGTTTCTGGTGCATTGGATGGTCAGTCAGTCTTCTAAGTTTCTCTGATTGCAGCTGGGCTCTGCAGTCTCTTATGTCGGCCATGGATTTCAGTTTTGTAATCTTTTCAAGTTCTACAATTGGCGTTGACTTCATGCCTCCTGTTATAACTCTCATGGCTTGGTTAGAGTTTGCTAATTTTATCGAAGTTCGCCTTTTCTGCAGTTGTCCATGCCGAAATGCCATACTCGAGAACTGGTCTCACTCTTCCAGTGTTCAGTTTCTTTAGTATACTTTCGTCTGCTTCCCAGTTTGTGCCAGCAAGTTTCTTCATGATTGTCATTCTTTCTCTGGCTCTCATACGGTTTCTCTCGATCTGACTTTTCCATGTCATGCGCCGATCAAATGTGACTCCCAGGTAGTTTGGGTTGTCGTTTGGCTGCAGGTATTTGCCGTTAAGACTTATTTTGGTGTTTTGGGGTTTGTTTGAAAGGAAGTTGGCTTTGATTATGGTCTTGGCCTCATTATATGTGAGACTCAGGTCTATTTGTGGGGATGCTCCTCCACTCTTTGCTAGTTTGTGTGCAGCTTCATTGGCTTCAATATTGCAGGGGGGTGGGATCCACTGTATGACCAGCCTTGGGTGTTCTGCTGAGAGCTGTGTCAGGGAGAACATACATTGCCCGAGATCTTCATCTTTGTGTTGTTTTAGTGCTGCTAATACTGACGCGGCATCAGTCAGGAATACTATGTATTCTTGGTGGATGTCTTTATTTTTATGATATATAAAATATGATATTTATCAAGACCATATTTTCAGATATAGAATATAGAATAGGGGACTGAGAAATCTCGAGGTAAGATGTCGGCCTCTGGTGCTAGAAGACGCATGTTCAAATCACGGTTGAGACCTGATTTTTTTCATGTGGCTTTTCAATTAGTTCCCCGGATCTCTGGATAGTAGAGATCGGACGCCCGTGTTCAGTGTCGCGCACGTCAAAAATCCCTCGGCAGTTAGATGTTTAACCTTTATCTATTAGATTTGATCATAGTTAAGAAATTGTTTAACCTTTATCTAGTAGATTTGATCATAGTTAAAAAATTGTTAAACATTTATCCAGTAGATTTGATCATAGTTAAGAAATTGTTTAACATTTATCTAGTAGATTTGATCACAGATAAGAAATATGCGGTAAGATTTATTTTAAATATGGCAAGAAGATATTACGCTTTAGTAGACGCGAAAACCGTGCCCCATAACAGACTTGTTGCCCTCAGAGATGAAGTGATAGTAGTCTTTATGTTACCAGTCTTCCTTGTAAATGAGTTGGGTGTGACAATT
>JAVGWX010000025.1:16043532-16051032 GCA_036924085.1 Ariolimax columbianus | reverse complement strand
GTTGCATCGGTCAATGGGAGCCCTTGTCTCTGCACAATCACTCTACCATATATCCACCTGCCTCTCTACCCCACTTGCCTAGCAGCCGTCCCCTTCCTCTGTAGCCAGATATATCAGCGTTGTGAGCCATATATATCGTGTGAGCCATCAGTTGAAGTTGCTGAGGGCAGATTCTCGTGAGATGACCAAACTTATTTTCTGCCTGGAAATGTATTCGACACAAGACTTAGTGCCGACCATACTTCGAATGTCGACGTTCCACATTCTGTCTCTCCTGGCAACACCGATGACCTTCCTCAAACACTTCATTCCACTCGTCGAAGTTCTGCTCTCATGTGCCTTAGACAGAGGCCATGTTTGGCACTGGTAGCACAGAGTCGGCATAAACTTTCTGTTCATTATCTCTTGCTTTGTTTTGTCAAACTAATGCTCGGTTGTCTAAGCAGTGGTGACAGCTGATAAGTCTCCGCAGATGCTTTCTGTTGGTGCTAAACCGATTCTAGTGGTTGATTTTCTGCAGTACACTACTTTACAAGTTGATCTACTCGATTCTTGGTATTCCACAATGAGAAAGTATCCACTGCATCTTGTTATGGCTGCTCAGTTCAGACGATAGGGGTCATAGACCTGGCAGTTTCCCAGACTTCAGTGCTTGGAGTGTTGATTTTGCATCGTGAGAAATACTAAAGGTTGTACGAAAGACATTCCTGCAAATATCTTAGTATGAGTGCTATCCTTTACCAGACTCGGCAAATTAAGTTAAGCCGAGTGGATAGAGAGCGTGGTTCTTGCGTCAAATTGAATGTGTTCAATTGCCAGTTCCGACAATTTCTAATCTACCCAGTTGTAAATCAATACCTTACGTAAAATTAAAGTAAAGTAAAGTAACCCATAGCATTTCTGCCGTAGGGGGGTGAGGTGTTAGCGATCTCACATTTCAAAGGCTCGGCTATATGAGGGGTAGCTAATGGTTAGAGTGTTAGTACCATAGACAGCTTTTCCAATCATCTGACTGGTAAGTGTGACATTTTTTTACCACCCATTGTTGTATTATTGACAAGACTTTGTGCGTACTTGACAGTCTTGTAAATTTTTTTTGGTGGGACAGACGGGTTTATTCAATATGTCGAGGTTGGACAATGTTAAACAATGTTATCATTGTCTAGCTTTTGGACATTTGTCTATAGGATGCCCAAATATATTTCGGAATACGAACGTTGTCTGGAGAAGAGGACTGTTTGTCAAAAACAAGCCTTTCATGGCACTAGCTGCAGTCAGCGATAAGTGGGAGGACAAAAGTCAACTACAAAACCAGCTAAGAGAACTAACAAGCAGAGTTATTCGGCTGGAAAGACAGGAAAAAGACCTCCAATGGAAGCTGCGACAGCTGTTGCAACAGTTTGAAAACGGAGCTTTCAAACCAGCTAGGAAGGAGAGAAGAAATCAAGAAATCACAGAAGTAAACACGGCCCAGTATTTTGGAAGGGGACAGAGTGGTAGGAAAGTGAGTAGGAAGCCCGTACAACTTCCACATTCCGATCCGTGGAGGGACAGAGGTGGAAATCTCAGGACGGACGTGTGTGGAAGGCTGGACAGAGGTGTCGAAAAGGGGAGAAGTGTGACCCAGGTGGAGAGGCCAAGTCAAGTGAGAGGAGGAGGAATGGTTGGGCAGAAGTTCGAATCGGGCAGATTCTTAGCCCACAAGAGGCCTTTTGCACGGTTACAGATGGAGAGGCAGGACAGGAGCTATCAAAGAGACTTTGAGCACGAGGCGGATGGACGGAAAGAAAGAGATACAGGTTTTGTGTATCCAGAAAAGTAAGGGACGGAGGGCAGGTTACGCAATGCAAACGAGACAAACGTTCGCTCAGAGGTCCAGATGAAATGTCACATCATTGGACAGTGTAGGTCGAGAATTCAGGAAGAGGGTATTACGTCGATTAACATGGTCGGGCGTGCTGAAAGGGGCCAAGTTTACCAGGAACTTGTGGTCAAGCCTGGTAGAAAATTAGTTAAAGTCGACGAAGAATCGAACAAGGAAATAGTCAGAGATTCGTCAGATAAAGAAGAAAGGAGAGGAGGAGGAATGGTGGCAGGACCAGCTATGGTTTCGTGCCCACCCAAGCCAGGTTCTAGCCATGCGGGAGAAGTGGTTGAACAGACCGAAAGAAGGGACAACCCTTCGGCCACCGAGGAAGGAAGTGGAAATGACGCATACTTGGAATGCGAAACGGACGCACCAACAGCAGCCAACAAAGGAGGAACAGAGTTTCTAAGGAAAACGAAGAAAAGGGAAAGACAGGTTAACCACAGCCAGGACAGCGAACCAGTCATCGAAGCAAAGATGAAAAGATCTCAGTTCGAGATAAGCCAACAGTCAAACGAACAGTGTGAAAAGTTTTTCCCACAAATAGTGAATACAGATGGACGGAAGGCTGAAGTAGCGGACGATGTAAGTGTACGTAACACTACCAGAGAACCGGTGGGTACGAACCAAACAACCGTGAAACAAACAGACCAGACGATGGGCGTTTTACAGGAGGAAATCGCGCAGCAATCAGAGACAGCTGATGGGGCAGCGCATAGTCTGGTTAAAATAAGCAGTAGTGATAAGGAACGGTTGATGCAATGTTTACTGACGCTAGCCAAAAACATGGAATTCAGAAATGGAATTAGGTAAAGTCGTGTGGAGTACTTACACACATGGGCTATCATGTGAAACTCCAGTTGATGTATGCATTTGCATAAAATTTGTTTCATCTACCGTTATCCTTGAGAACGGAGATTTTGATAATTAGGGGGTAGGGTATAGAGATGGAGGAATGGCCAGATGTTAAAAATTCCTTTGAATTCGTTGTCTCAAGTAAACGCCAGACAATGAGCGTACCACGGACGGTCAGTCTGCAGCTAGACTGACCGAGATCAAAGGGACATTTCCGACCAGAGAAACGGACAGAACGAACGAGAGACGCAGGATAGCTGGATGCGCCAGGTAATGATTACGTGACGCAAGGTAACACGTGGACGCGATGCCTTCGGTTAATATCTGACCAGGTAGCTTTGATGCGGGGAATTTGGGGAAACAACGGTGAATTAGTTAGATCACAACACTCGGTTTTGATTCCTCGTGACAAAGACGGCCAGAAGTTAAAGGGGCTATCCAACTTTAACAAAGACTGCACCCGGACTAGTAGGGTTACAGCATGACGTAATTCGACAGGTGGACGATTCGGTTTTTGACTTTTGACTCAGACATAGTTTAGTATCTGATTAAGTTACAACTTAGTCATAGTTTAGTGACATATTCTAGTAGAACTTAGTCATAGTTTAGTATCTTATAAAGGGGGCATTAACAGGTGCTCATCTGTGTGGCACGAGCAGGAGTGAAGGTTGATGGCACTTGGTCATGTTTATGTGTGTAAATATTTTGATATTTGGATTTTGACAAGCGTATTACTTGCACTTTAATTGATTGTTGTTGGTTTGTTTAAACATGATTATGTGTCCTGACATAAGTATCAAGGTGTGATACGGACTGAAATACTGATATCATGAGTATGCGTGCAAATATTTTGACATTTGTATTTAGTGTTTGGGTTTCGACATTGTATGCAATGCATTTGTCTTGTGTTTTTTTTTGTTGTTGTTGTTGTTGTTGTTGAATCATCATGTTTACAGGTATTTGATACAGGTTATATAGGTGATCTACAGAGCAGTATATCTCATCCAGACTGTAGGCCTCCGCAAGCACAAGTCACCACGAGTTCCAGAATCACATGTATGTGGAGTCTTTGCAGAGAAGACTACATTGATCAGAAGTTTTAATATTGACTATGACATATGTTGTCAAATATCGTTTTTGTGGGAAACATAACGAATTTTGCTGTTTTCTTTGAGAGGGGATAGCTGTCAAGAGAGACAATGATAACTAGCCTGAGGATAACCCGCGTAAATTCGTGGCCTCACAGGAGTTAGTATGAAGTGAATCGTCGGCCAGGCGTGTAATGAGACCGCCTGAGAAAATTGACCTGAACTGGTCGAGTGTAACAATGAAGGTTCGTGTCCTTAGAGGAAGGCACGGGAAACAGGGCGAGGTATGTTGACCTCAAATGAGTAAGGAGAATTCCTTAAGGTGTTTCTGTTTTGATGAGTTAAAGGTCCCGCAGGGACAGACTTTGGTGTATTTGACTGCAAAACGATGTAAAAGTGGTGGTTTGTGTTGTAAAAACGCCCAGCCACAGTGTTTTTCTTCTGCTTGTATTGATTGTGTATGTATTACAAAAAGTTTATATGTATCAAATGACATGTCTTTTTATGCATGTACGATGTGAGTGTAAACAAGTTGTAAACAGGAGTAGTGTTTACATTTTGGATAGTAGAGACGAAAATGGTGGTCATTTGCCAGATGAAAAAAATGACCATCCATGTTTTGGTCTGTAGTTTAGGGAGGTAATGTAACAGTTCCCGCCGGAGCAAGGGGAGTTTAGGATGCCTGAACATGTTAAAGCTTAAAGCTACATGAATGCATGTCAAGGTCACTCACTGTCTCAGCAAAGGAGAACAGAGTTGGGTTAAGGAATGTGGACAGGTAGAAACTGACCACTGGCCTTCCGATTTTGGTAGGGGGAGATTGATTGACAGACGAAATTGGCAACGGGGCTTGCTGCGAGAGAATGAGTGACAGGTGTGCAAAGTGTTTCGTTCCAATTGGAATTGAAGATGACCATACCTGAGATCGATTGGTCAAGCTCTGGTCTTGCTTGAGGATATATAGCTCGAGACAAAGTTTAGCTCGGGAGGCTGGAGAGAGAGACAGGCTGGAGAGAGAGAGGCTGTATGGAGGAGGCTGAAGAGAGAGAGAGAGACTGAATGTAGATAGTGTGTTTAACTCACCGACTTTAGATAGAGGAGCGATTGATAGACTGTTGGACGAATGTTTAGTGATAGAACAGGATCGCTCAAATAGGTGTGTGAGTTTTGCATTAATAGATAACGTGAAAGTGTGTTTGTAAGCAAGGACACATTGTGAACGAGTTATGCCGAGATCGCCCGCCTGAGGGGATTTCAGTGAGGAAGAGTATTTGATAAGGTGTGTTGAAGACGCAGTTAAGGCGATGTGTGTGTGATGTCATTGCAAGGCAATAGAACTGGGTTTTTAGATAGTTGGGAATTCCATCAATAGCTAATGCTTACAATTCCCGTTTTAGACGAATGTTTAGTTAAGATATGTATTATATTGTGTTTGTAATTTCTCTACTCATTCTATGATATGAGTATGACTTAATAAATATGCCACCTGCTGTATGATGTCATTTACTGAGTATGGTCATGATGATGTGGATGAGTGTGAGAATGTTCTAAGATAGATCACGGCCAAGGCAAACAGTGGGATCTGTTACAGAAGTTCAGTTCAATTATCCACGAATCTCAATATTATCAACATCTTTCTTTTCTTTTTCATTGCTGTTGGAGCATGGAATCACATCTACAACGTGTTTGAAAACCACAGCCGTCCGGCTTCAAACTCCTGGAATTTGTTGAATTTATGTGACAGTGGAATAATCTAATTCGACTGAGACAGAATTTTCATCTAATTTATTGATCATCATGTAGCATGTCCTTTATAAAACTTAGCTCCCATCACAGTCTGTCTGAAAGAAACTCGTTCCCTTGCCAAAACTCCAGCCTCCGCCACAGTTATACCCAGGCATTCCTGGATATCTTGGTGCCATCGTCTTCTTGGTCCACCCCTTCCTCTTTTGCCTGGCACCATACCTTCCATCCCCGTTCTCTCGAGACCGTTGTGTCTCTTGATGTGACCAAAGTATTTTCATTTTCTAGCCAAAATGGAATTGATAAACCGGTTTTCCTCTATGCTCAACTCTTGCCGAATGTCTACATTTGTCTTTTTCTCTGTCCAGGGTATTCTGAGAATCTTTCTGTAACATTTTGACTTGGAGGATTCGATTCTCTGTCTAGAAGTTTTAGTAATCGTCCATGATTCACAGCCATAAGCTACCACAGGAAAGACACAGGCTCTCAAGACTGTTACTTTTATCATTTTTTTGGGGCTCTGCCATAATTTCTTCAGGCTGTTCAGTCTCTGCATTGCCATGGCTAGTCTTCTTCTGATTTCTTTCGAGCAGTCGCTTTTTTTGTCAATTCTGGAGCCCAGATATTCAAAATATGTGACCTGATCTATTATCTCACCACCCACTGTAAATTTATGGTGACATTGTATTTTGTTGGTGGTCATTCTCTTAATTTTATTCATGTTTATGAACAGGTTTTGATCTTTACTGTGTCCATTTACGGCTGAAAGTAGCTGTTTTAGCCCTTCTGCATTTCTTGATAGTATCTCTGTGTCATCTGCGTATCGTAACTCTGGGATCTCGCACTCCCCCCCACCCCCACCCCCCTATGCCAATAGTAAATGGGTCGAAACTTTCAATGTTTTCGCCTTCTCAAACATTTCTCATTATACATTCCGCATAAATGTTGTACAGATAAGGTGAGAGGATACATCCCTGTCGGACTCCCTAATTTATTCATGACCGTTAAATAATCTAATTTGTCAGTGACAGTTATTATCAAATTTATTCATGACAGCGAAATATTATAATTTGTAAGTGATAGAGTATTCATCTAATTTATTGATGACAGCAAAATAATAACATTTTTTAGTGGCAGAGCTACCATCTAATTTATTAATGACATTTGAGGCATCTAATTTCATCGATGACATCATATAATTATTGATGGTTTTCAGGTAATCTTAACCATTGATGACAGCAAAGCCGTCTAATTCTCAGATAACAGCAGCAACATATAGTTCATTGATGGACTTGACAATATCTAATTATTGACCATAATGATAAAATCTTATCTATTTAGGGTTTCCACAATATCTAATTATTGACCATAATGATAAAATCCTATCCTCGACTATCTTACCACATCTTATAATTATTGACGATATTTAAATTATCTTATTTATGGATGATAACGAAGACGACTAGTTATATAGTGGTTAAGTGGCACGGCTCACAACCCGAAGGTGCTGGGTTCGATCCCCATCACAGCACCGGCCGTTACCCTGGGGAAGCAAACCCTTAGAAAATGCAGGAGGAAGCAGACCCTCACATAAAATGCATGCTGAAGTCGACTGGGCCGACAGGCGCAAAATAAAAACACAGTGCAACGCACGCCGCCTTGTGGGATTAGAAAAATAAGGCGAACGCAAAAAAAATAAAAAATTCGATATATTGTTGTTGTTTCGAATGTTCACAATGAGTAGGTTACTCTTACATGCGCCCTGAGAAGAAGGTTAAGTGGCGGGTTGCAATAGCTTTTCTCCCATTCCGAGTGTGCTGATGAAGGTGGACCGGGGTCCTCCAGGCGGTTGTGCTATGCTTGGTTAGGGTTAGGTTAAGGGTTTGGTTTAGGGTTAGGTTTAGGGTTAGGGTTTGGTTTAGGGTTAGGTTCAGGGTTAGGTTTAGG
>JAVGWX010000025.1:15903532-16038532 GCA_036924085.1 Ariolimax columbianus | reverse complement strand
GACAATGAACAATCTAAGATATGCGGATGATACAGTTTTGATGGCAAAAAGTGAGCAAGAATTGCAGGAGCTTGTGACAACAACATACGAAAAAAGTCAAGAGTTTGGATTAGACATAAACATAAAGAAAACAAAGACTATGATAATTGTGAACAGTTACAAGAAACCATGTATGCAGATAAAAAAAAAAAAATCAACTACTTGAACAGGTACATGGTTTCTCCTATCTAGGTCAAATAATAACGGAAGATGGCAGCTGTGAGAAAGAAATCAGAAAGAGAATAAGTATGGCCAAGATGGTAGTTAGCAACATGCGACACATACTGACATCCAAACAGATCAATCAGTATTTAAAAATGAGAATTTTCAGGTGTTATGTATACTCGTCCCTACTTTATGGCGCAGAAACATGGACACTGATTAACAATTTGGAAAAGAGTTTTGAAGCCTTTGAAATGTGGGTGTATAGAAGATTGGGTCGCATTTCTTGGAAAGAGAAGAAAACAAATTTGGAAATATTGTAAACAGTTTGGGGTGCAAAAAAAAAAAATAATGACTTAAATAAGAGTTAGACAGTTACGTTATTTTGGTCACATAACAAGACATACATCCTTGTTGAAGACCATACTGGAGGGTAGGGTAGAAGGCGGTCGTTCAAGAGGCAGATAACGCTTTAAGTAGATGGAGATAGAGTACGATGGGGATCTATTGCAGCCGACCTTCGATGTGGAGATAGCACCTGCACTGAACTGAACTTAACAGTTTACTGTCCGGGCTAATTCATAACATTCATGTCTT
Source organism: Ariolimax columbianus (assembly GCA_036924085.1). Lineage (NCBI taxonomy): Eukaryota > Metazoa > Mollusca > Gastropoda > Stylommatophora > Arionidae > Ariolimax > Ariolimax columbianus. Next base: position 16,037,734 of record JAVGWX010000025.1, on the reverse strand, counting down.
AAGAAAGACATCTAATCAATGATGTGTTAACAACCAGATGACTTTCTGCAAGGGACTCACCCTGGGGGCAACTCATCCCCTTCTCTCTCCTCTTCCCTCACTCTGTTTCATTTGGCTCTATCCTACAGTCACACTCTTGCACAACTTTCACACACGCCCTCGTGGTAAGGCCCTTCCATTGTACTTTGGTTGGGCTAGCTTCTGAGGGCGCACAAACCTAGCATAGGTACATATAGACGCATACATTCATCCAAGCACTGGTTTATGCGTCCTGATATCGCCCAATGGACTACGGTCTGGGGTGGAAAATGGCGCGCCTCCGCCAGTAGAAACTAGTGAGGCAAACATCTAAGCAACAACAACAACAACGTTAACAACCAGCTTCTCTGTACATGTTGTTGTTTGCGAATGCCCATGATGAGTAGGTTACTCTTTTGTGCGCCCTGAAAAAGACGTTAAGTGGAGGGTTGCTGTAGCTTTCCTCACATCCCGAGCGTGCTGAGGAAGGTGGACTGGGTTCAACCAGGTGGTTGTGCTTTGCTTGGCTTCATCAACTTGTCACTCATTACTACGGTATCGATATCTCACGCTGTTAACCAGTCTGCCCGTTTCCAAGGAAGACCACTAGGAAGCCGAGGTCGGGGTCTTGGCCAGTATGTTCTACCTGAACCTGACCAACATGTCTGATCAGTATATTTTGCCTGACCAGACGTAAGTATTCTTCCCCGTACTCTCGATATATCCATAGGTGCTCAGAATCTCTCCGCAAATGACGAAGACTGTGGACACTGATTGTTTTTTTGCTCGATCGTCACACACACTCAGGAATCGTCTTCTTGTGTGCACCACTCGGCTTGAGTCCAGTTCGATATCAAAGTACTGCAGTCTGTAAACTTCTGGCTCATTTATTATGGGCCATCCTTTAACAAGCTGTCATGATAGACTACAACATGTGTGCCCATAAGTGTTCTTGTGAAGTCAGGATTCCGGGTCTTTCGTTGCCATTCACCATTAGCATGACCACCACAGTAGATCTACACCAGCACCTGGAGGCCTTTACAGCTGCCATCCAATCACGTTTTATCAGAAAAAAACATCCACTAGAATTGAAAAAAAACTAACTTAATCGCCTTTTTACAAAATGTCTAGTTTTATTTGGAGCCGGCCTCTATCAGACGCTGTAAGCTAGACAGCTCGTAATCTTCTTTGAGTCTGTGTCTGATCGTCTTGTTTAGTTGGAAGAGGGCGGCGATTGTATAGAGCCCACCTTTGATCCTAAACATTTTTCTAGTTGCAAGAAATTGCTGTGTACACTATACCGATGCGTCATCCTTCTGCAGGTTTTGGAGCAGCTATTAAGAACGTGCATCTACTGTTCCAGGTGGCGGGTAGGAGATGAGACTCATTGTCACACTTCGCAGTGTCGGCATCTGACGGCGCCGTTTGAGGTGAGGAGATTTCAGGCCGACTGTCTCCCTTATCGATATGTGGTCGCTTTCTTCATCAAGTCGGTGCAGTGCCTCTACATTATTAACATACGTCAACAATAAAAATAGGCAGGTTTCAGGAAAGGCTGCTCAACCAATGACTAAAAAGGCAAAGGCCGCCGTCCATCGTAGACGATGATGACATACTTTATTTTGCTAGCCCTATTTTTGGGAAGGGTTAACTGCGCTTTTTATCCTCACTCTCTCGTCTCGAGCCGCCCGACCCCAGTGGAAAGTCAAGGACAAGTCGACTATGAGACGACTACGAGATGCAGATCAACCAATGACCACCTTCACACAATCAATCAATTGATGGAGAGAGCGTGGGAAGTCAGTATGCCCCTATGCACCGTGTTTGTGGACTTCGAAACGGCCAATGATAGCGTGAAAATATGAAAATAAATGCTTTGAAGAACCCGGATATCGACGAAAAGTTCACTCAGCTTATAGAGAAGATAAACGACTGCTGCCCAACTCAGATCTCCATTGTCCACGAGTCACTTCCCGTACCGACATACCGAGCAGAATGACAAGGAGATACTATCTCCCTAATGCCGTTCAGCAGCGTAGCGCAGTGGTTAAGGCGATGGCTTCGCATCTTAGTGGTCCTGGGTTCATTCCCCAGTTGATGCGGAAATGTTTTTTTCAGACTGCAACAGCTCCTGGATCGACCCAGCCTTAAATGGGTACCGGTTCAGTCCAGGAAGTAAAAGTGGTTAGGGAGAAGAGATGGTTACCGCCCTCATATAGCCGAGCCTTTGAAATGTGAGATCGCTAACACCTCACACCCCCTAAGGCAGTAATGCAATGGGTTAACTTTACTTTACTTTACTTTTTAATACCGTTCACATCTGCCGTTTAGGAAGTTTTTAGGTCTGTACAAGGGACTTGTCATAAGTCATTAGCCTGACTATGAAGGAGTAGGATGAGAATGATGAAATTTGGCACATATGTAGCTCATTCAATTTGTACTGAACCTGAGAAGTATGAATTTCCCTCATCAACGGGTTTACCCGGTATTTTGCATGGCAAAGGCAAAACAAGGCAAACGTCCAACGTAGATGATGATGGCATAATTTATTACCTAGCGTTATTTTTAGTAGAGATTAACTTTTTATCATCACTCTCTCGTCTCGAGCCGCCAATCCCCAGTGGCAAGGTAAGGACAAGACGACTAGGGGGACGACTACGAGATGCAGGGAACTCCGCATCAAGCACCCGTGAAAAAGACGGTGGAGACCGGAGTCGAGCCCACACCACCTGATCAGGAGGCCGACGGCTTAAACACTGCGCCACGGAATCCCATGTGCATGGCACAACACACTTTGTTGACCTAATCTGGTAATCTAACGGTTTGTCAGAACAATGGAGAAATCAGAAGCCAGAACTGTGATACAATGCTTGATGTTGCAGGGAAAAACACCTACAGAAATAGACAGGGAGATGGAACCAAGTGTTTGAGGAATTCTGTCCTTCGTATGCTTCTGTAAAATCTGGAGAAGGCAGTTTAAGTGTGGCCCTTCCCATGTTGCTGATCTTCCATGATCAGGAAGACCATCCCCAGAGTGCAGCGATGAAAATGCTGCAAGAGTGAAGAAAATCATTGGACAGGATAGGAAAATGACAATTGCAGAGATATCTAGGTCAGCAAAACTCGATGAAATTACTGTTTTTAGAATTTTACACCAACAGACTGACCATGAGAAAAGTGTGTGCCCGCTGGGTCCCGCGTCTGCTGACATGTGAACAGAAACAAACGAGGGTTGATTGCTGTGGCCAGTTGCTCAAAATTTGTCGGTCGAAAAACATGTTGCCGGCCATGGTGACAGTAGATGAGACTTGGGTTCACCATTATGACCCAGATTTGTTTCTTTACCCACAATATAAAAAAAAACAGCTGAAAGGAAATAATGTTGACAGTGACGAAGATGTCATACTGGCTTGTGATTACTGGCTTAGTTCGAAAAATAGGTTACTTTATTCTGAAGGTCATTTCATTCTTTTACAATTGACGAAGGTTTTTTGGCCGTAATGTATGTGTCGTTTAATTATTTTCCTGTATGGTCACTGAGCCATTACCTATATATATCTTTATCAACATGTGAAAGCCATTTCTTGTGTACCTTCAAACATGAGGATTAAGAGTCTCACACGATTACTGCCCTAAAGCAATCTACTACCCTCTTTTTCATATTTTCTATCCGTCTCTACCTTTTAGCCTTTCTATCTCTTCCCCGTCTTGCACACACACAGTAGCTCTCTCTCTCTATCTCTCTCTCTCTCTTTCTCACTCTCTCCACCTTCCTGTTTCTATCCCGCTTGCTGTCAATCGCTTCCTCGACAGCTCTCAAAGATTCAATAAAACGACTGTGATCTGAGAAATCAATATAGACAGCAAATAGAATCAAATGTTGAAGCTTTTAAGTAACAGACGAGTGAAAAGATCCAGAAATAGTGTTTTGCCGGCTCTTCAAATTCTTGGGCCATATAAAATAATTATGACATAAGGGAGATAAACATTAAAAATGAAGGCTTAAAGGGCCATAATAATATGAGAAATGTCTTAATAATGAAGGACATGATTTTTTTTTTGGTGGTCTGCATTCAACATATAATACCTTAAATTTCAAGATTTGCTACATGCAGAAATGTTGCCATTGATTATTTAACGGTTTACGATTTAATTTAAATAATATTTTCAAATTATTATTTTGAAATACAATATAATAGTGCAAAATGTATGTGAGAAAATAATCATTGGAGAAGATGATGACAATGATTTGCCTTGGTATGTTAGGGAGATCCTCTGGAGATGGGGCTCACCCTGGGGGGCCACTCTTCCCCTTCTCTCTCCTCTTACCTCACTCTGTTTCATTTGACTCTGTCCTACAGTCACACCCTTGCACAACTTTCACACGCGCCCTCGTGGTAAAGCCCTTCCATTGCACTTTGGTTGGGCTAGCTTCGGGCGCACAAACCTAGCATAGGTACATACAGACGCATACATGCATCCAAGCACTGGTTTATGCGTCCTGATATCGCCCAATTAACTACGGTCTGGGGTGGAAAATGGCGCGCCTCCGCCAGTAGAAACTAGTGAGGCAAACATCTAAGCAACAACAAAAAAGTATGTTGGGGATTTTTCTGTGGTATAGCCACTTCTCCACACAGGGAAAGGATTGACAAATCTACTGTACTGAAAAGCTGCCATAGTGGAACACACGCATCCATACACTGGCCAATACGTCCACATTACAAATAGATACACACACGCATACATACACTGGCCAATACGTCCACATTTCAAATAGATACACACACGCATACATACACTGACCAATACGTCCCCATTACAAATAGATACAAACACGCATACATACACTGACCAATACGTCAATATTACAAATAGATACACACCTACCAATACATTTACACTACGCAAAGACGAACACACGGATCCATACACTGGCTAATACGTCATTATAAAAGCTTAAGGATTACTGTCTGATGCTGCAACTGGCGTGCCTTCGCCATGGAAATCTAGAAACGCTTGCACAGAACCGATCCACCTGGCAGGTTAGCATCATGCAAGGTGCTCAGCTCGCAGAGTGCAAAGGTATGCTAAACCATCGCCGTCTGTAATTTCGAGCTTGTGGAAGTGTGGCCCACCTTGCTGAGGATGTACCATCTAGGAACTCTTAAAGCAGACTATGGACATTGTAGTTAGAAAACAACCCTCTGATCGTGGCCGCCAAAGAAACACCAGGCTGAGTACAATCTAAAAAATGAGCACTGAGCCATTCTTAGTTCTTAGTTGACCTGTACTTTTACAGGGGCATATCCCCATGTGCAGGTCCCAGCTCTGGAATGAGCTAGATGTAGCAGGGAGAAGGATTTCCTGCTTAGCGGGCTAGGCTCGAGCAGCTTATTACTCCACTGTGTTGGGTCAAGTACCGCGGAAGGTGGTTAACTGATGTTTGAATCTATCTTAATAGACTCAAACACTAGAGCAAAGTAGACCCACAGCCTGTTAGGCCCCATCTATGCTGCTCTAAACAAACCACCTGGTGTTATGCCATGCCACAGTTAGTAGCCTCCAACTCAGCCATTCATCGTTCCCGATTTCAGTTGGCGAAGGAGCCAGCGTCGAAAAACGGTCTATCTGCCTAACCTACTAGAGGGATCACTAATACGATTACTCCCAGGGTACTGCTTCTCCGGCCGCTAACCATTTCTATAATCCAGATTAAAAAGGCACTGTTGACAACTATTTACGAGTAAGGGAATCCTGCCTCCCTTTTAGGAGATAACCATTTATATTTAAAAACATTTACATTTCATTACCAGTTGACTTAGCCTTATGGTTTAAATAGATGCCGTATATTTTATTTTTCTAATAATCCCCTGTTACCATAGCTATATTTTTGAACTTCGTCTATCTGACTTCCCTATTTCTTCTCCCATTTTAACGTTTTCTCTATCCCCTTCCCACCAAAAAAAAAAAAAAAAAATTTCAACACTTTTTAAAAACGAAACAATTATATCTCTCAAATATGACAGCTCTCATTAGTTCGCACATTCCTCGTTCCACGTCACATGTGCTAGTTTCTTCCGTCCTCATTATTTTGTTACGAATTGTGACTGTTATTAAACTTTCTCCATTTTTCGCTGAGATCTGCAAGTGTGTCTCATCTGTGAGTATGTTGCTCTACATCAGTTATAATAATATTGTAGTCGAGACGTATTTAAGCCAACATACAACTCAGCATATTTGTTTCACTGAGACATTTTCTTCTTCTTTTCGTTCGTTCTCAATCTCCCGCTACCAAGCCCTGAACGTTCTCAATCTCCCGCTACCAAGCCCTGAACGTTCTCAATCTCCCGATACCAAGGCTTGAACGTTCTCAATCTCCCGCTACCAAGCCCTGAACGTTCTCAATCTCCCGCTACCAAGGCTTGAACGTTCTCAATCTCCCGCTACCAAGACTTGAACGTTCTCAATCTCCCGCTACCAAGACTTGAACGTTCTCAATCTCCCGCTACCAAGCCTTGAACGTTCTCAATCTCTCGCTACCAAGACTTGAACGTTCTCAATCTCCCGCTACCAAGCCCTAAAAAGGGATTTGCAAGTAGCAGGATGTTGTCCAGAGAACGGAATGCGTTGTGTCGCTAGGTTACAGCTATTGCAATTCCAGTCCGACACATCCGAATTCAGCAGGCATTTTTGAGTACCGTGTTAGGTTTCCCTCTTTGATTCCTTCCCCTTAGCCAGTCTGCTCTGATCCAGGATCACCGGGCGGAAGTGTAAGAGGGTTTTGGCAGCTCTGGTTCGCTGGCTCTGACTCTAGCAGTCAGCTATGGGGTCGCTGACTACTGTAGCTCATGCACAACTCATCACTTTGAACCACAATACACACTTAATTTAACTTAACTTAACTTAAGGTCGTTATACTGGCTTAGAAGTCACTGCAGAGTCTGTATACAACCAGTTTGTCTACACAAAAAATGATACCTATTACCAGTTGAGCAGAAGAGAGCAGGTCGTGGTCTTCAGACTCCGCACAGGTCACAACAGACTGAGGTACCATCTATTCAATAAACTGAAGATAAGTGCTACTGACGAATGCACCTGTGGTACAGGGAAAATGATCGCCGAACATTTGCTGCAAAATTGCTCGACATACGAGGACCAGAGAAAGCACATGTGGCCATCACCAGTGCCACCACTAGACAAGCTCTATGGCAGTGTCGACAGCCTCAGGATTACATCTGCTTTCTTCGAACAATTACAAGTTGACGTCTGACAGCGTACGAAGAAAAAGAAGAAGAAGAAGAAGAAGAAGAAGAAGAAAACGAAAAAGAAGAAGAAGAAGTATACAACCAGTTTAATTTATATTACCTTGCTCTAAAAACCATGCGCATCCATTTTTTTCTTAAATGCATTAATTGTCCCTGCCTCCACTACCTCCGTGGCAATGCATTCCAAGCAGTCACCATTCTCTGACTAAAAAAATATTTCCTAATATTTAATCTGGACCTCTCTTTAGTTAATTTTAAGCTATGCCGTCTTGTTCTTATAGGTGGTTGTATATTGAAAAACTTATTATAGTCTAATTTATCCATTCCTCTGATCATCTTATAAGCCTGTATAAAGTCACCTTGAATTCTTCTCTTTTCATCGACACTGTAGGCGGGTTTTTCTTTCCTCATAACTGTAATTCTGGAATCCCACTATCAGCTTTGTCGCTCTTTTTTGTATTATTTCCAGCATGTTTATATCTCCTCTACGATAAGGATTCCACACCTGTACACAGTACTCCAATCTAGATCTAACTAATGCTTTATACAGTTTGACTATCACTTCCTTGCTCCTATGTTTAATATTTCTTTTGATCATACCTAACATTACATTTGCCTTTTTCACTGCTACCTGAACTTGCTGACTCATCTTTCCTGTATGATCTATTATAACCCCTAGATCCCTTTCCTTATCTATCTTTCTAATATTGTTTTCTCCCATTCTGTAATTATGTTCCATATTGGATCTACCCATGTGAATGACTGTACATTTATCTACATTAAACTCCATTTGCCAGCTTACAGACCATTCTCGAATTTTATCTAAATCCGACATCAATATATCCACTTCCGTTTTAGATGAGACACTACTGCATAGTTTTGTGTCATCAGCAAATTTTGCAATCAGGAATCCCATTTCAATATCCAAATCATGTATATAAATCAAGAACAAACGTGGTCCCAAAACCGAGCCCTGTGGCACTCCACTTTTCACTTCCCACCACTCAAAGTACCCATAATCGATGCCCACTCATCATAATGTAGAATGTCATCATGTACACGTCAGTATTTCAACTATTCCTATGACCTGTTATATTTTTCTATAACAGAGATGCACTTCGGTATTTCAATTATTCTAATGACCTGTTACATTCTTTTTTTAACAGAGATACACGTCAGTATTTCAACTATTGTTATAAACTGCTTTATTCTCTATATAACAGAGCTGGACGTAAGTATTTAAACTATTCCTATAACCTGTTATATTCTCTCTATACCAGATATACATGTCAGTATTTCAATAATTCCAATAAGCTGTTGTTATTTTCTTTCTATAAAAGAAATACCCGCCCGTATTTCAACTATTCCCAAAACCTGTTACAATCTCTCTGTGACAGAGATACCAGTAGGTAATTCAACTATTCCCAAAACTTATTACAATCTCTGTAACAGAGATCCCCGTCAGTATTTCAACTATTCCCAAAACTTATTACAATCTCTGTAACAGAGATCCCCCTCAGTATTTCAACTATTCCCAAAACTTGTTACAATCTCTGTAACTTCTTTTGTTTGTTTTTTGCTTAGATGTTTGCCTCACTAGTTTCTACTGGCGGAGGCGCACCATTTTCCATCCCAGACCGTAGTCCATTGGGCGATATCAGGACGCATAAACCAGTGCTTGAATGCATGTGTGCATCTGTATGTACCTATGCTAGTTTTGTGCGCCCTCAGAAGCTAGCCTAACCAAAGTGCAATGGACGGGCCTCACCATGAGGGCGCGTGTGAAAGTTGCGCAAGAGTGTGACTGTAGGACAGAGTCAAATGAAACAGAGCGTCAGTAATTCAACTATTCCCAAAACATGTTACAATCTCTGTAACAGAGATACCTGTCAGTATTTAAACTATTCCCAAAAACTTGTTACAATCTCTCTGTGACAGAGATACCCGTCAGTATTTCAACTATTCCCAAAACTTATTACAATCTCTGTAACAGAGATCCCCTTCAGTAATTCAACTATTCCTAAAGTCTCATCTGAATAATGAAACCTTTCCCCAGTCACATCCCTACTATCTTGTTTTGATTATCTCACTTGCTTGTGTGCCTCTCGCTCGTCTTCTCTCCTACGAATTCTAGTCTCGCCATTTCCCTGGAAATCACGTTGTGTAATGGGACTCATTGTTAAGGTAATGCTCTTCCCTCCAATTACTAATTATTTGGCACGTGCATCTGACAAGGGGAGACAAAGAAAGCAAGTCTGAATCTTAACAAACTCGTCTTAGGGCTGTTGCTTATGTTTGCTCTTTGTCTTTATATGATTCCGTAAATGCTTTCTTTAGCTGCAGTTTCACCAGTTTTTTTTCATGAAATGTGTTTTTTATCTCCCTTTTAGAGTTATTCTTCTTTTAGTTTCGGAATGATCGTCAATCGAGACAGAGCTACTTCCCGGCTTAGAATTATTTATATATCATCTGTTTGAACAGTCCTAAGACTGGTTGCAAGGTTGTCTGAGCATATCTCTTCATATCTATCTATTTGACCATATCCTCTACAACTTTGTATTTCAGAGTACATGCGTAATTTATTGTCTTTGCGTGTCTGAGATGTGAAGGCGTGTCATGGTCACACATTTCGTCTTTACTCCTGCATCTTGCTTTCTGGTATCTTCTGTAAGAGCAACTTTTATGCCAAGCCATCATCATCATGTAGCATGTCCTTTGGAGAACGTCGCTCTCATGACAGCCTGTGTATTGGGAACTGTATCTTTCGCCAGTCTTCCGGCCTGCCCCAAGGTCAAATCCAAGGTCTATTTTATGTCCTGAGTCCATCGTTTTCTCAGTCGGTCATTTCTTCTCTTTCCAGTGACCATCCCCTCCATAACCACTCCCTCCAGTCCGTTGTGTCGTTTGACGTGTCCATAAAACCTCAGTTTTCGGGTCATTATATCATTTATGAGCCAATTCTCCTGTACATTCAGGTCATGCCGGATAGATTTCTTTCTTTCTTTGAAGTGCAATTATGACATTATATTGTTGCTCATCTGCGCCGCGATGAATCGTTCAGGGCACTCTTGACATCCTTAACAACCATACTAACAAGTTACAATACAAAAGGTAGTTTTTTTCTAATTTCTATGCCACATTAACGGTTTTGATTTGAAGACCCCTGGTACATAATATACTATTTATTCCGTCAAACACATCCAGAAAAGTATTCAGGTGTGCTTCGGACTTACGACAAGTTATATTCCAGACCCGAGGCGTACATTCAAAACCGTCGAAGATGCAAACGCATTGATATCTCGTCTTTTATCGATCAACGTACTGCTCTGCAATCTTCAATTATATACATGATGTAAGGGAAGTAATTATAACTAAAATAAACATTGTGAATATAATTGTGCGAATCCACGGCCAATCTCCCTGGTTGATAACCTTTCTTAACTTAATTTTAATGATTTTTATATTTGCTTCTAACGTAATATCCCTAGGAGCTTACATTGCACTTTCAACTTCTTTTTGTGTTATTAATGTAGTGTTAATTCAGCATTAATGTAGCAAAGAAAATATAATTCAAAAGGTAAGCTAGGTGCATTACCAGTTGGCAGAGATACTAAAACATTACATACACAACAAGACATTGTCACACACGTACGGGCTTATAAACTTTCAGACACACAGAAACAACATTTAGGGAACATAACAGGCGTGTTCAAATAAAACCGGATCTAACTGCAACTTGTGAACAACTGTAGTATGTGCATGATGACGTCACTTCTGGTTTAAACATCACATACCAACCGCCAAGTTTGCAAAATGTCATTGTCCTCCGACTCATAGTTTTCAGATCGTTGTATAATCGCTGGTGTGATATGAAATGCATTTCTAGTTGATCAGCGAGCGGTGATTCGGTTTCTAACAGGTGAAGGATGTCGACCAGTTGACATTCATCTCAGAATACAGGCAGTGTATGGCGGCAAAAGTGTGTGGGAGACAACAGTGAAGAACTAGTCAACGAAATTCTAATAAGGACGTGAGTTAACAAAAGATATTCCGAGACCAGGTCTGGCGCATATTGTTGTTTCAGAAGATACTATCGTCGAAATTGATGCTACAGTTGGGGTCACCATACACGTGTAGTCTGCGATGAACGTCAACTGGTCGACATCCTTCAGCTGTTAGAAACCGAATCACTGCTCGCTGATCAACTCTGGGCTGATTCCAATCACACCGGCCATGTTTTCAACGTCTGCTGGGACAACTATGAGTCGGAGGATAATACAATTAAACAAGCTTGGCTTGGCTTGGCTTGGCTTTGTTGGTTCTCAATCTCCCGCTATCAAACACTGACACAGGCCTAAGTAGCAGAATATAGTAAAGAGAACAGAACGCGTTGTTACGTAGTTACAGCTTGACTGGGATAATTGCACCTTTCGGTACAACACATGCGACTTCAGCAATCATATTTTTAGTAACGGGTTAGCATTCCCTCTTCGATCCCTTTTTCTTAGCCAGTCTATTCTGTTGCAGCCTGTTATCCAGGATCACCACGTGGAGGTGTAGAAGGGCCCTGGCAGCTGTGGTATACTGGCCCTGACGCTAGCAGTCAGTTACGGGTCGCTAGCCTGTGCAGCTCATGCGCAAACTTGAAGGCTGGTATGAGCTGTTTACGCCAGAAGTGACGTCATCATATGTCATCGTATATATGTTCACTTCTTGTAGATTTGTCCAGTTTCATTTGAACACGCCTCGTACTTCAGTGAGGTGTAATATTCTATCTGATTTAAACCACACAAAAACATCTTGGATCAGTGAAACACTTGGTTAATTACATTCAGACGCACACACATCCAAACACTGGTTAATACGTCCTGATATCGCCCAAAAGATCGCTGCGGTCTGAGGTGAAAAGTGGCGAGCCTCCGTCAGTAAATACAGAGAGATAACAATTTAACGAAACAGAAATACTGAAACATCCAAGTCTGACTACGTTCACTAAACAGACGCTGATAAACACGCTACTCATCCGTATATTTTGTTGTTACTATCAAATTTGGTGCAATCAGCTCAGCAAAGTACTCCGATGTGGATGCACAACTCAGCAGTGAACTTCGAGAAGTGTGTCCCTTGTCTATTTGAAACTTGAGACATGAGTAGTCACTGGTGTAGTATGGTCGAGGGATAGAGATCACAGTGAAGAGGCAAAAACCGGTACTCAAAACGCCAGCTTAAATCGAATGTGTCGGACCGAAATGCGCCGATATGGCAGCCTCGCTGCAAACTACAGGACATCGTCTTTTTCAGGACGAACGCCAAAGAGGATACGGTACTCCTCCCAAGGCCGCGTATTTCGGTAGAGGTGATAAGACCCACCAGGGGGCGCTCCTCGGAATTGTCTTAGCTCGGTACTCAACATTAAGAAGAAGACGAAGATGAAGAAGAAGTAGAAAGGAGAAGAAGAGGAAGAAAAAGAAGAAGAAGAAAGAAGAAGATAGATCGAGACCTGTGAGATTTGCTGTGTACTGATTACAACCTTTACAGACAATTCACAGAACAATTTGTAACAATACTTGGAGGAAAAAGATGGGTACTACGTGAGTATAATTACTTTATTATCTATCTATCTATCTATCTATCTATCTATCTATCTATCTATCTATCTATCTATCTATCTATCTATCTATCTATCTATCTATCTATCTATCTATCTATCTATCTATCTATCTATCTATCTATCTTTCTGTCTATATCTATCTATCTATCTATCTATCTATCTATCTATCTATCTATCTATCTATCTATCTATCTATCTATCTATCTATCTATCTATCTATCTATCTATCTATCTATCTATCTATCTATCTATCTATCTATCTATCTATCTATCTATCTATCTATCTATCTATCTATCTATCTATCTATCTATCTATCTATCTATCTATCGCTCCCATCACAGTCTGTCTGAAAGAAACTCGTTCCCTTTATAGAACATCGCTCCCATCACAGTCTGTCTGAAAGAAACTATTTCTCTTGCCAAAACTCCAGTCTGCTCCATAGTCATACCAACTCATTCCTGGATATCTTGGTGCCATCGTCTTCTTGGTCTACCCCTTGCTCTTTTTCCTGGCACCATACCTTCGATCACCGTTCTCTCGAGACCGTTGTGTCTCTTGATGTGAACAAAGTATTTACATTTTCTAGCATTATTATTAAGCCTAAGACTAAGAAATGTAAATACGGAAGAAGCCATGTATGATGTATCAAGCTTTAACATGTAAAACAGAATATAGCAGAGACTACACCAACTCTCGTGTTTTTCAGCCCTCGACCACCGCCAATTTACATCCCGGCGCTGACAGCTTGGCTTTTCAAAAGTTAAATTCGGAGAGGGGGGAGGGAAATTGTTTCCTTTTATTTAGCAGCTAAATTTGATGGCCGTTTTTGGTGATTTTTGGCCTCAGACAATTCGTTTGGCTTTTTTTGTTTTTTCTTTTTTAGCACTCTGAAACGTTTATTGGAGGTGGAAAAATGTGCTTTGCTTTTTCTGGTTTTCTTTTAGCATGCCAAAATTACTTTCACTGAAATAAATAAAAGTGTGTTATGTTAATCAGCATTAAAGAGTTTATACGAAACCACAAACTATGAAGCTGACGTCATCAGGGGTTCCAGTACGACATTGCCATTATTACTGCAGTAGTCGATCGTCATGGCGATTGTTTGATTGAATTTGACATGTGACTTTTATATATTTATACATTATTTCAAATGCAACAAATATGGTGCCGTAACCGGCTGCGGGTCAACGTTGCTCTGCTGTTTTAGCTCATTATAGATGCCTCCAGAGCATTGATTTGCCTGGAATTCACACTAGTCGACGATTTTCACTTGTGTTCACGGAAATGTGTTTTTTTCTAATTGGGCTGATTAATTCGTTCGTTTTCCTGGAATGGACATCGGCTATATGAATATCACTACGCTTAAACCTGTGTAGTATTTCGCGGTCAAGTTCATACGGTTGAACTTTACGAGATCGCCCTAGCTGCAAACAGTGTCGTTTTTATTGAGTGAAATTTAGACACGAATAAAATGGACTAGAATACAGCTGTCTATCTGTCTATCTATCTATCTATATCTATCTATCTATCTATCTATCTATCTATCTATCTATCTATCTATCTATCTATCTATCTATCTATCTATCTATCTATCTATCTATCTATCTATCTATCTATCTATCTATCTATCTATCTATCTATCTATCTATCTATCTTTCTATCTATCTATCTATCTATCTATCTATCTATCTATCTATCTATCTATCTATCTATCTATCTATCTATCTATCTATCTATCTATCTATCTATCTATCTATTTATCTATCTATCTATCTATCTATCTATCTATCTATCTATCTATCTATCTATCTATCTATCTATCTATCTATCTATCTATCTATCTATCTATCTATCTATCTATCTATCTATCTATCTATCTATCTATCTATCTATCTATCTATCTATATATCTTTCTATCTATCTATCTATTTATCTATCTATCTATCTATCTATCTATCTATCTATCTATCTATCTATCTATCTATCTATCTATCTATCTATCTATCTATCTATCTATCTATCTATCTATCTATCTATCTATCTATCTATCTATCTATCTATCTATCTATCTATCTATCTATCTATCTATCTATCTATCTATCTATCTATCTATCTATCTATCTATCTATCTATCTATCTATCTATCTATCTATCTATCTATCTATTTATCTATCAATCTGTCTGACTGTCTTTCTGTCTGTCTATCTATGTATTTATCTATGTGTCTGTCCGTCCGCCTGTTTGTATGTCTGCCGGTTTTTTTTTATCTGTCTGTCGATATGTCTGTCTGTCTGATTGTCTGCCTCTGTGTATGTCTTTCTTGTTTTTATCTGTGCAGTCGTGTAACCCATTATTATTTTCATAATTACAAATATCCAGCTATCCATTAATTCAACATACATTCCGCCATCCGTGTATCCATTCATTAATCCACCGATCCTTTGAGCAATCTATTCATCCACTTAACTTCACTTCCATCCCTTAACCCACCTATCCCTTTATCCATCTAAGCATTTATGTCCACGTCAAACATCTACTCAACACATAAATATACCCATCGAAATCTACCTATCCAGCAAAACTCCTCCCCCCCCCCTCCCCAATACAAAAGTTCTTTGAACATTTACCAATGACACTGATCAACATGCAGCGAGGTCCTATTAAATGAAGATTCTGGAACATGGGCAAGAGGTCGACACTTTCAACAATGGATAGCGTGGATCAGAGATACATTCCACAAGTTCAACATGTCACCAGTACAAGTTTTCTGACTTGTACAAGCCGGAAGTACACGCATACCTTCTCTCTGCGACCACGCAAAAACAGGGAAGTATGACAAAAGACGAAAAAGACGGTTAATGTCCTTGGTTTTTAGATCGACCCGTTCTTTGCCAAGTGGTGATCACTCTTGTGCTGGTCCAACTCAGCGCTGAGTCGTTTATGTGGCGGTTTCGTGTCGTCCAGTGAGATAGCAGTCTGCCTGTTGTTGGGTCGCGAGTGTTGTGCTATTCTAGTGAATCTCGCCAGAAAGTTGGGGGCCGTCCCCGAGTTCTACATTTGTCTCGCGGGTACTCCATCTTTCGTCCTTTCTTCTAGCCATATGACCAGCCCAGCAGTGTTTCGAATGGTTGACGTACTGTAGGACATCCTTGATGTGTGACATTCTCCGGATGTCGCTATTGTGTAGTTCGCTCTGTCGCTGTTGTCTCAGCGATATGCCCACCAGAGGTGTTTGTACTGTTCAAGTT
Source organism: Ariolimax columbianus (assembly GCA_036924085.1). Lineage (NCBI taxonomy): Eukaryota > Metazoa > Mollusca > Gastropoda > Stylommatophora > Arionidae > Ariolimax > Ariolimax columbianus. Next base: position 16,021,588 of record JAVGWX010000025.1, on the reverse strand, counting down.
GGTTCTCTGCTGCTTTTGTTAGAGACCCGTTTTGGCTACCATTCCAGAGCCCTGGAAGAACTGCCGAGTCGAATAACTTCACACGTTCTGGTGTTTTTTTGTGGCGTCTGTTGCTGTTATGATGGAGTTAAAGGCCGTCCATCCAGCCCGTCTCCGTTTTGGTGATTTCAGGTTTTATATTGTTCTCCATGTTGAGGAGCCTTCCCATATTCGTCAGCGTCCTATATGGGAGTTCCACTCAAGAGTATGGGGTTGGGCTCTGCCAAACGGTTGTGCATAGCTCTGGTTTCCCCGAGGTTTATAGCTAGATTAATGTAGTCTGCATGCATTTTAATTTAATTTGCAATACAAATATGGTGATTAAGCTAACAACTGGGTTGAGTTCAACGACAGATACGCATAATATTGATTTTGTTATGCCTTTATCGTACGCAAACAATAACATAACATTTATAAAAACTTCCTCATTGACAGAATTCATTAACTCAGAAAGGGTAACAAAAGACGATTACAAAAATTGTTCAGTTGTACGCTCATCTCAGGAGCGGCCTGATGAGGGCGCTTGCGTCGTGTCGTAAAGATGTCTTGGAAACAATTGGTGCAAGTTGGTGAATTGTGCAAGTTGTCGTTAATCAAAACTTCGTTAGTGGTTAAGTGTCACGGCTCACAACAAGAAGGTGCTGGGTTCGATCCCCATCACAGCATTGTCTGTTACCCCGCGGAAGCAAACCCTTAGAAAATGGAGAAGGAAGCAGACCCTTACATAAAATGCATGCTGAAGTCGGATGCACTGAGCCGACAGGCACAAAATAAATCCACAGTGTAACGCCCACCGCCTTGGGGATTAGAGAAATAAGGCGAACGCAAAAAAAAAAAAAAAAAAAAAAAATTCGCAAGTTAAACGTCATAAATCGAGGTATTCTCACACATACACACACGCACACGCGTCTCACACACACATTCACACACACGTACACGCACATACACACGTACACGCACACACGCATACATACACGAGGGGCAGCAATTAAGTAACAATCATTTTATTATACGTTGGATAGAAGAGAATAAATAACGGAAAATATTATTTCAGGACAAAAAAGTGCACTGTCAATACTCTATGTAGGGTCTGTGAGGATAGAGCAGTAAAAGCATGCGCAATATAGCGTCTGTGAGGTTAGAGCAGTAAGCGCATGAGCAATATAGCGTCTGTGAGGTTAGAGCAGTAAGCGCATGCGCAATATAGCGTCTGTGAGGTTAGAGCAGTAAGCGCAGGCGCAATATAGCGTCTGTGAGGTTAGAGCAGTAAGCGCATGCAAAATATAGCGTCTGTGAGGTTAGAGCAGTAAACGCATGCACAATATAGCGTCTGTGAGGTTAGAGCAGTAAGCGCATGCGCAATATAGCGTCTGTGAGGTTAGAGCAGTAAGCGCATGCGCAATATAGCGTCTGTGAGGTTAGAGCATTAAGCGCATGGGCAATATAGCCTTAAAAAAGGCCGTCCGACTTATCGGCTTCCACAGTGGACGAACATCAATGAGATATCCATATTTTGTAGTCAGAGGGTGTAGGACGATTGGAAATCTACAAAAGGTTGAAGGTTCAGTATGGATACAGTTGCCTGAGTCAGAAGAGAGTGTATGAATAAGTAGAATGATTTCAAAACGGAAGACAAAACGTCATTATGAACCGCGGCGTGGGAGACCAGCAAGTGTGGTAACGGGCACAGTGAAACAGCTGATTAACGAGCTAGTCCGTAGCAACAAGCGAGTCATTATTGATGAACACGTAGATTTAAACATGAGTCACAGCGCTGTTGTGCACAAAGCAGTCAATGATGAACGCGGTTAAAAGAAAGTTTGCCGCATATGGGTACCACGGCAGCTGACAATGAGACGATGAAGCCGTTGCAAAATAGATTACATTTCACACTAACTTTTTTTCTAGAGGCACCCACAAGCTAGTGGACAGGTGCACAAAGTGTGTTGCTAGCACAGGGGAGGGGGGGGGGGGGGGACTTTGTAGAAAAATAAGATATGTAAATAAAACATGTAAATAAGACATGTAAATAAGACATACAAATAAGATATATAAATAAGATATGTAAATAAGACATTTAAATAAGATGTAAACAAGACATTTAAATTAAATATGTAAATAATATATGTAAACTGTTTTATCAATTCCATTTTGACTAGATAATGCAAATACTTTGGTCACAGTGATGGAAGGTATGGTGCAGGGCAAAAGAGGAAGGGGTAGACCAAGAAGACGATGGCACCAAGATATCCAGGAATGCCTGAGTACGACTGGCGGAGGGGAGAGTTTTGGCAAGAGAACGAGTTTCTTTCAGACAGACTGTGATGGGAGCGACGTTCTACAAAGGACATGCTACATGATGATGATATGTAAATAAGATCTGTAAATAAAATATGTAAATAAGATATGTAAATATATTATAAATAAAATCGCTGATACTTAATTACTGTGCTCGCGTATATTTGTATATTTTTGTCTTTACCTTGGTGACTATTCGATCCCTGTATCATTAGTCTTCTTTGCAATCATCGAATCCGCAGCATTCTTCTGTAAAACCCCATCTCCGCTGCCTCCAAAGATATGTGCTTTTGCGTATTGATTGTCCATGATTTACTGCCAACACTGGTTCGACGTAGCATCCACGGACTTCCTTTCTTATTTGCAGCGACAAGATATTGTTGCACAATATTCATTTCATGGCATGGAAGATGGGTTCTGTTTGGACTATTCTGCATTGCAATCATAGAATTTCCCGTAATAGATTGGATAGATTTTAAACATAATTTCGAATTTTGCCCAGAGAACGGCCGTTACGCCTACTCTTTTGGATTCCCAACTGCCGATGAATTTTTACGTGTGGGACACTGAACATGGGCATCCGATCTTTATTACCGAAATGGAGAGACAAGGTTAGAAATGCGGAGATGCATTCTCATACCGGTCTTCCAAATAGGTACACCATCCTTCGCCAAAGAAGACTGGGATGGTTAGGTCATATTCGTCGCATCGCCTTGGGGAATAGATAAATAAGGCGAACGCAAAAAAAATATAAAAATATAAATAAATATTCGTCGCATGAAAAAACGGTCGCATCCCCAGAGATATTCTCTACGGACAGCTGGCGTGTGGTAACAGAACAGCTGGTCGACCACAGCCGCGGTTCAAAGACGCATGTAAGCGAGACATGAAGTCTTTGGATATGGATCTGACATCTTGGAAAGACAGCTGCAGACAGATCCAAATGGAGATGTAACCTAAAGACCCACCTCGTGTGGAAGGTGTTAAACCGCCGCCTCTGCCTACTGTAAGTGATCCAGGTCTTGCCTCCATACATGAGAGAATGTCAAGAGCGCAGACCTGATTAACTGGAACCTTGCTGTACTGAAACAACGCATTGTTCTCCTAAACCTTTCTCGCCTGGCGTTCGGAATATATACAGCTAACACCTGCAAAGTTATTTGTTCCAGACCAGTTCATGGAAGCTATTGCATTATGTTCCTATTAATGATTCCATAATATCTTCATAATATCCTCTTAATATCTTTCTATTATTATCTTAAAATCATCTTAATATCACTTCAATTGATGGCTTTTACAATTACCAATGCGTTTGTTTCATTGTTGTGTTCTGCTTCTGAAGTAAACATTATTCCTTACAGTACCTCCCGATGCTGGGCATGTTGGAAGCCATGGCTGAAACATTTTTGGGCCTGTTGCTCAGTACTCCTGCATTCATAAACCTTCACAGGTGGAAGTAATATTACAAAGGGAGGTCAAAATAGTAGAAACGTAATTGGTCTTTAGCGCTGTAGATGCCTCGCATGGCAGAGGTTCTAAAACTACTTGGTTCTTAGAGTCCATTATATTTAGTTATTTGATGTTACGTTATGTTGTGCTAAGTCATGTTATGTAAGAATATGTTATCTAATCATGCGTTACTTAATACATGCACGCTACATATTGTTATGCAAAGATATAGTAAGCCATTCTATGGACACCAAATGAGACTTTATCTCAAGATACTCGAACGGCATACACGCTCCTTTCGGGTCTGGCAAATAAATTGAATGCACATAGATTAATCCTGTTTACAAATTTGAAATATACATGTATATAAATTTATGTAAATGCAAACAATAAATACATGAAGTCAAGGTGAGAGGTCCCTAGGGAAGAAAATGGACCCCCTATAAGCCAATTTTTTAACATCTGACCTAGATCAAATATTTGACAAAATTTTAAGCTCTTATAGAAAGGCAATCCACCTCTTCAAGTTATAATATCAATTGATATCTCCTTGTTCCTCTGTTACATTAACCACCATCTCCCATATTTCTCCTGACTTTAGACCTTTGCATTTAAAATCTATATTATCATGACTGTATGCAGGTATGTGTATATATTCTGGATGTGTACTTATATACATGTGTGTGGAAGTAGTTATATGTACATGCATTTACGGTTTTTTTTCAATGTATGTGAATAAATGAATATATGCTTGTGTGTGTATAAATGAATATGTGTGTATAAAGAAACATCTGTAAGTGTGTATAAACAATATGCATGTGTGGGTATAAACAAATATGTATGCATGTATAAGTGAATATGTATATATGGATACACATGTGTAAACATATTGCATTGCAAATATCACAAACAAACAAAAAAGTACATTACTAATTTTTTGAAAATTTAAATCATTTTAAATTGATGTCACCACTCACTTCACACAATGTAACTCCCACCATCTCATGGGAAATTATCATTTCATTTCACCTGACATCATGAACAAATTTTGTTTGAAATGTGTTATGTTCAAATTTGAAAATTGTAATAATTTATTATGTGGGTTTAAGAATTTTCAAAAAATAAAAAATAAAAATAACCCTGTCCAACAGTCACACTCTTACATTTACGTGTCCACCTATAACCAGGCATGCACACCACGTGACCTGCTCACCTGTCCTTTCTTATCAACGCCGTATTTACGACGTCATTAGAGCAGGTTTGACGCCTGATGGCGGTGCTGCGGATGTGGTCTCATAGTGAAAGTGACAACTAGCCATCACGGTGGCTCAGCGAACGCGTGCTGCCCGCACAAGCAGCACGAAAGAGTTATCCACAGCCGGTTACCCACATATGTGTCCTGAATGTGGCAGACTGTGCTGTTCCAGGATTGGACTTTACAACCATCAGAGAACACATCTTGCCGCTGTCGCCATCTTCGCTTGCGATGACCAACTATTATTGTTCGGAAACATGCAACATGGATGACAAGTTGAGGGTTAATGATGAGGCAATCAACGTAGCAAAAAAAACAGAGGTCATGTACCAACCAGCACCAGGCATGCCGTACACAAAACCAGAGACTACAGTCAGCGGGCAGACGCTGAATGTCGTAGACAAATTCACATATCTGGGCAGCACGCTGTCGAGAACTGTCAGCCTAGACGATGAGGTGGCAAGCAGAATAGCAAAGGCCAGCACAGACTTTGGTAGAATGCGCTCGATGGTCTGGGCACGTCGTGGCATCAACGTCAAGACCAAAATCAAAGTTTACCGTGCAACCATCATTCCAGCCCTACTATACGCTTGCGAAAGCTGGACTGTATACTCTGGACATGCAAGGAGGTTAAACCACTTCCACACAGGTTGCCTGAGGCGAATATTCCACATCCGATGGCAAGATTGTGTCACTGACATCGAGGTTCTCTCGAGGGCTAACATGCCCATTATCCATGCACTGCTAGAAAAAGCACGACTAGGATGGGCCGTATGTCAGACGAGCGGCTCCCAAAGAAGCTTCTCTACGGCGAGCTCAGAGAGGGATGGCGCGAGAGAGGGCGTCCAAAGAAAGGATTTAAAGACGGTCTGAAGGACTCACTGAAAAATTGCCAGATAGACATCGACACCTGGGAATGTCTTGCGCAAAACAGATCTGACTGGAGAAGCGCAGTCAAGGCGGGTGTAGCTACCAGTGAAAACGATCGTGTTGTGAAAGACCAGAGCAGACGCGAGACCCGGAAATCCCGAGCAGCGGGAACACCATCCCCTTCTACAAACCTCGTGTGCCCGATATGTAGCAGATGTTTTCGTACCCATATTGGCTTGTTCAGCCACATGCGCACCCACACCCAACAGGGAAATTTGTGACAAGGATGATGTCGGCGGTCCTCATCGACAACGATGGACAGCTATTATTATAATCAACGTGGGTGGAAATTAGTTACATGACGTCGGACATTGAGGCCTAAGACAGAGGAAGTAAGTCTTAGTGCCCAGGGGAAATAAGTTGTTGCCCCAGGGTGTCGTTAGGCTAAGGGGAATTAAGTTGTGGGGCTAGGGGGAAGTAAGTCCTGGTAAAAAAAGGGAGGTAGGTCGTGGTGCTCAGGGGAAGTAAGTCGTGATGCTAAGGGGAAGTAAGTCGTGATGCTAAGGGGAAATAAGTCGTGGAATACATGATAAATCGTGGTTTACAGGGTAAGTCATGGTGTTCAGAGGAAGTCAGTTGTAGTGCTAAGGGGAAGTAAGTCGTGGTGCCCAAGGAAGGTAATTTGTGGGGCTTTTGGGAAGCAAGTCGTGGTACTAAAGGGAAGTAAGGCATTGGTCCAGGGGAAGTAAGTGGTGGTGCTATGGGGCAGGAAGTCGTAGTGCTCAGGAGAAGTAATTGATAGAGACGTGTTTGAATATGTGAAGTCTGTAAAGTTGAAGAAAATCGCATAGAAAACACTGCTGTGGGAGATCAAGTATCAGAGACATCGTTGTTCGACGCTACCGTGTTTACAATGATGGGTGACAGGTCAATTCTTTCCTTCTCTAACAGCATACCAAGTTCCTATTTTCAGCTGGGTCAACTGCAGTGTTTTGGTAACTGGAGTTTAACCCTGCACCTTTGCGGTGAAAGGTCAGTACGCTACAACTATGCTGATCAGACTCCCTTAAGAACTGAGGCCTAATCTAAGGGAGTTGAAGAAGCAGGTTTTGAGAACCTCTGGCTTGCGCTATTTCCTTCCTGCCGGCTTTTTATTCCATGCCACAATTTCCTATCCAAGTTTTCTGCCTTTTGTTATAGCGGCGATGAAATGAGAAACATATGGATAAAAGCTGGATTGGATTAGCTCAAGAAATTTCTTTTGATTATATCTCATGACGGACGTTGAATTCTAGTTGGGCGTCGAGAGAAAATGTCAAATTCGGTGTAGAATGGCGAAAAATAAAAGATGGGTAGATCGTAGAAGGCAAGGAGGAATGTGTTTAAGGCTTAAATGGCAAGCAGCGGTTGGGATTGAGGAAAGTCTGGCTTCAAAGGTCAGAGGTAAGTGATAGTTGATAAGAAAGTCAAGCATTCCAATAGAGTATAACAACCGTGATTAACAGAAGATACAAACTAAGAGGATATTTTTAGTAGGAGACAGAGGTCCTAATGTTGAGAAACAGTTAAGAGAAGATACAAACTAAGAGGCTATTGTTAGTAACAGACAAAGGTCCTAATGTTGGGAAATAGTTAAGAGAAGATACAAACTAAGAGGATATTGTTAGTAGGAGACAGAGGTCCTAATGTTGAGAAATAGTTAAGAGAAGTTACAAACTAAGAGGATATTGTTAGTAGGAGACAGAGGTCCTAATGTTGAGAAATAGTTAAGAGAAGATACAAACTAAGAGGATATTGTTAGTAGCAGACAGAGCTCCTAATGTTGAGAAGTAGTTAAGGGAAAATACAAACTAAGAGGATATTGTTAGTAGGAGACCGAGGTCCTAATGTTGGAAATAGTTAAGAGAAGATACAAACTAAGAGGATACTGTTAGTAGCAGACAGAGGTCCTAATGTTGGGAAATAGTTAAGAAAAGATACTTCTTCTTCGTACACAGTCAGACAGTAACCATTATTTTTTCGAAAAAAGCGGCGGTCATCCTGAGGCTGTCGCCACTGCCATAGAGCTTGTCTTGCAGTTCCACTAGTGATGGCCACATCTGCTCTCTCTGATCCTCGTATGTCGGGCAGTTCTGCAGCAGATGTTCAGTGGTCATTTTACCAGTACCGCACGGGCATTCGTCGGTACCACCTATCTTCAATTTGTTAAATAGGTGGTACCTCAGTCTATTGTGGCCAGTGCGAAGTCTGAAGACAACGACCTGCTCTCTTCGGTTCAACTGGTAATAGGCATCGTTTTTGGTGTAACCAGTATGTTCGGTTTCCCATTTGGTCATGTATCTGGCTTTGATAAGCCGTTTTGACTCTTTGTACGTCATACTAGTATCTGTTTGTGGTAGTCTTGCACCTTCTTTTGCCAGTCTGTCTGCCTCCTTGTTGCCTTGGATGTTGCAGTGTGATGGGACCCACTGTACAACTACCCTTTTTGGTGCGGACTGCTGGCACAGTTTGCAGAGTGCTGCTCTTAAGTCATTAAGCTCAGTGTTTTTCTGGCTTTTTAGCGCTGTGGCTACGGCGAGAGCATCTGTAAGCAGGACTATATGGCTTTCATTTTCATTGCGTGTTACCATTTCTTCCACTGCCGCCCTCAGTGCCTCTGCCTCCGCTCTGAAATTGCTTGTGTACTTACCAGTAGCGAATGACAGTGTTATTTTTCTGCCATTTGGTAGGTTCAGGAATGCTACTGCCCCTCCGTTCTGTGTTGTGTTTGTTACAGAACCGTCGGTGTATGCATGGGTCCAGTCCATGCTTGGGTAGCTTTTCGATATGAAGCTTACGGTAGTATCTCTCCTTTCTTTTTCAGTCTGGCAGTTTTTGTTTCCAAAGAGAAGATACAAACTAAGAGGATATTGTTAGTAGCAGACATAGGTCCTAATGTTTCGAAATAGTTAAGAGAAGTTACAAACTAAGAGGATATTGTTAGTAGGAGACAGAGGTCCTAATGTTGAGAAATAGTTAAGAGAAGTTACAAACTAAGAGGATATTGTTAGTAGGAGACAGAGGTCCTAATGTTGAGAAATGGTTAAGAGAAGATACAAACTAAGAGGATACTGTTAGTAGGAGACAGAGGTCCTAATGTTGAGAAATAGTTAAGAGAAGATACAAACTAAGAGGATATTGTTAGTAGCAGACAGAGGTCCTAATGTTGAGAAGTAGTTAAGAAAAGATACCTACTAACTGGCATAAGTCCCATCACAACATCGGTCGTTACCCTAAGGAAGCAAACCCTTAGAAAATACAGGAGTAAGCATACCATAACATAAAATGGATGCTGAAGTCCGATGCACTGAGCCGACAGGCGCAAAATAAAAACCGTAGTGCAACGCTCACCGCCTTGGGGAAATGAGAAATAAGGCGAACGTAAAAAATACACAAAGTAATAAAAACAACTAACTGGTTGTTGTTGATGTCAGACATAAGTCCTGATTATGAGAAAGAGTCAAAAGGAAATGATATTGAGTTGATAATGGCGGCTTTATCAGCCAGTGTTTGTCTTGATGATGTAACTTGCGCTGTATTTTTAGATTATACTGACGAAGCAGCCGCGCTGATCATCAACCTCACTCTCTGGTCCCGAACTACCTTGGGCCAGTAGAAAGACATAAGTCAAGACGACTGGGGGTAATTCAGGATGCAGACGCTCTTGTCCCACCTCTTTGAGACCAGTGGTTTATTGGAACCTGCGGGTCTCAAGCCCATATATGAATGGACGGCGTGGGCTAGTGATTAGGTAACACGGCTCACAACAAGAAGATGTTAGGTTCGATCCCCATCACAGCACCGACCCTTACCCCGGGGAAGCAAACCCTTAGAAAAAAAACAGGAGGAAGCAGGCGAAATAAGGCGAACGCAAAAAAAAAAAAGAAAAAAAAAAAAAAAGAAAAAGACTAAACCATATATGGGCTGGGTCCTCACGACGCCTACAACTATTGCAACCGACTTAGGTGTCACTACTCGACCAGCCTGGTCTATGCCGGAGCAGTTTCTCACTTAACTCAGGTCGTTTCGGGACTTCTCACTCATCTCTTATACAGGCATGTATCATCGTATTCATTTGCCGATGGATATCGTCAGGGTTCACCCATGGTTAACACTAGATAACCCGTCTGACTCATCGTAAATATCCAGATGAAACGTCACATTCACAGGCCGACTAAATAACGAAACTCATATTGTGCCGAAGTTTAAAATAAATCCATTCTCCAAACAGAGAAATAAAAGAGATTCGAGGTACAAAAAACAATAAATCTCTGTTGAGAGTGATGGTTTCACAGAATCATACATTGAAAACCAACTGCATTTTCATCTTTGTTTCACGAACATCATTTTCTAGTTGCACTGATAGTTGACGCATGCAAGCTCCATTTTTTAGTCAGCCTTCGAATGTGACGTTTCAAATGAATTTTCCATTGAATCAGAACGCCTGTTATCTACAGTAATCTGTAGTTCACCACTACGGTGCTGAACAAAAAACAAACTCCACCGGAGTAGTACCAATCCTCCTATGTAAACGTCTATTATGACGTCATGTGGCTTGCCTGTACCGCGATACCACTGCAGCACAATCCAAGTCTTTAGCATCGATACTCTGAACTTATGATGTTTCGATTCTCTATCCCAACTTGACAGATTGTATTTGAAGCCTGCTTGTATATTTTAAAATCTTTTCCACTTTGAATTAGGTACACCTTTATGCCCGACATTATAATGCTAAGGACCGAATGAGAATGTATTTAATTAAACTTTCACTAATATTACCACTACCTAAGGGGAGGAAGACTAACGTCAGGTCAGACAAAATATACTGGTCTAACATGTTAGTCAGGGTCAGGCTAAATATACTGGTCAGACATGTTAGTCATGGTCAGGCAAAATATACTGGTCAGACATATTAGTCAGGGTCAGGTAAAACATACTGGTTAAGACCCTCACTTAGGCTTCCTAGTAGCCCTACCTCGAAACTGGCAGTTTTCAGGCAGCCTGGCTAACGAGGTGAGGGATCGACGTGATCGCCGTAGTAGTGAGTGACACATAAATTAAGCTAAGAAAAGCACAAACCCCCGGAGGACCTCGGTCCACCTTCATCAGCACGCTTTGGAAGGGAGGAAAACTACTGCAACCATCCACTTAACGTCATTGTTAAGGCGCACAAAAGAGTAACCTTAACATTGTTGGCATTCACAAAGAACAAGACGATCACTACATACGTTTAGTTGCTAGGAGTGGCTCATAGCCACTGTTGCTACACGTACAAGATGTTGTGAGTGTGTTGTATTAGCGTACTGTAAACCATGAACACAATTGAAGCTCAGCCTTGTTTCAGGTAGAAGAGGTTGTACCCTGGGGGCAACTCTTCTCTCTCTCCTCTTACCTCCCCCTGTTTCATTTGACTCTGTCCTACAGTCACACTCTTGCACAACTTTCACACGCACCCTCATGGTGAGGCCCTTCCATTGCACTTTGGTTGGGCTAGCTTCCGAGGACGCAAAAACCTATCATAGGTACATACAGACGCACACATGCATCCAGGCACTGGTTTATGCGTCCTGGTATCGCCCAATGGACTACGGTCTGGGGTGGAAAATGGCGCGCCTCCGCCAGTAGAAACTAGTGAGGCAAACATCTAAGCAACAACAAAAGCATTGTTTCAGATTTTCAATCTGAAAAGCAATTTTTCCTTTTTTCAAATTGCAGTGTCGAATTATGTACACTCAGCTCTGTATCAATGCTGGGTTGGGCACCCTCAGCGCAGTGATATGCTGAGTTGATTACACTCGGCGTAGTGCAGTGGAGTTCCGAGCTGGAGTCTGCGCCCTTGCCGGAAACCAACCCTAGGACCTGGAGAGGGAGTCCCTGTTACATGATTAAGGAGGACTCTCAGTGAAGTAATAGGTCGAGTGGATCGGTTTTGGGACCAATTTTGGTCTTGATTTATATACACAATTGGGCATGAATATAGGATCCATTATTGTAAAATCAAAATTTGCTGATGACACAAACATATGCGGAAGTGGATATATTGAGGTCGGATTTACATAAATTTCGAGAATGATCTGTAAGCTGGCAAATATAAGTTAATGTAGATAAATGTATAATCATCCACATGGGTTGATCTAATATGGAGTATAATTACAGGATTAGAGAGAACAATATTAGAATGGTAGAAAAGGAAAGAGACATATGAGATAATAGATCATACAGGTAAGGTGAGTGAGCAAGTCCAGGTAGCAGTGAAAAAGGCAAATGCAATGTAATGTATGATAAAAAGAAATATTAAACATAGAAGCAACTAAGTGATAGTCAAATTGTATAAAGCATTAGTTAGACCTAGATTGGAGTGCTCTAGGTGTGGAGTCCTTATCGTACAGGGAATATAATCATGCTGGAAAAGATACAAAGAAGAACGATAAAGCTGATAGTGAAATACCAGAATAACAGTTACGAGGAAAGACTCAGAAAAACCAGGCTACAGTGTTTAGAAAAGAGAACAATTCGAGGTAACTTAACACAGGTTTATAAGATAATCAAAGAAAAAGATAATTGTACTTTAACATTTATTTTCAACATACAACCACATACAAGAACAAGAGGACACATCTACACATTAACTAATGAAAAGTACAGATTAGATATTTGAAAATATATTTTAGACAGATAGTGGTGAATGCTTGGAATGCACTTCTACAGGAAGTAGTGGAGGCAGGGACAATTAATGCATTTAATACTAGATTGGATGCGCATAGCTTTAATAGCAAGGAAATGTAAATGAAACTGATTGTATACAAACTCTGCATGCTCTTCTAATCCAGATTAAATACATTAAGTTAAGTTAACTCAAGTTAAGTTAAGTTACTTCACATTTATATTGAAGTGCATTTTTCCGTATTACTGCTCTCATAAAACATGCCTGTTTATCTTCTTTTTCCTTCAGCCCTATTTGTATTGTGATTTACAGTAGTCTGTTCTATACTTGTTTGTTATTGTGACATTTCTAAAGCCCTGTTTTTTGAGGTAAGTAGTGAAATCATTTCAGTTCTGCACTGACTGAATCCTACAGCGAGTTTGTTTGATGTAAGCACTTCAAAATGTGCCAGAAGTGCTTTTTGTGTATGTGTGTAGCTGTAGACATCAAAGATGTTTGTACAGTAAATAAGTCGTAGCTTTTGCAGTGGGCTTGAACTGAGCACCCGGTAGATTAAGGATGATTTAAGGAAGGGCGGGGTTCAGATGCCAGAGGAAGTTCGGGTGAAATACAGTGGGTTTAAAGAAGGATTCTTGTAGTTTTGTTGTTGTTGTTGTTGTTGTTCTTCTTTTTCTTCTTCTTCTTCTTCTTCTTCTTCTTCTTCTTCTTTGTCTTCTTCTACTTCTTCCTCTTCTATTTATACAGTATCTTTTTGTTCTTCTTTTTCTTCTGCCTTGTCTTTTTCTTCTTCTTCTCTTTCTCATTCTTCTTCCTCTTTCATTTCTTTTTTTTCTACATCTTCTTCTTCTTTTCTGGTTTTTTTTCTTGTTTCTGTTGTTGTTTCACATTTTCTTCTTCTTCTTCTTCTTCTTCTTCATTCTCTTCTTCTTCTTTTCTTCTTCTTCTTCTTCTTCTGCTTCGTCTTTGTCTTCTACTTCTTCTTCTCCTTTTTTTACATCTTCTTTTTCTTCTTTCCTGTCTTCTACTTCTCTTTCTCATTCTTCTTCTTCTTTTTTTTCTCTATCGTCTATTTTTCTAGTTTTTTCATGTCTCTGTTACAGTTCCAAATTTTCTTCTTCTTCTAATTCTTCTTCTTCTTCTTCTTCATCTTCTTCTTCGTCTTCTTCTTGTTCTTTTTTTCTTCTTCTTCCTTTTCTTCGTACACTGTCAGACATCGACTTGAATTTGTTCAAAGAAAGCAGCGGTCATCCTGAAGATGTTGACACTGCCATAGAGCTTGTCTAGTGTTGCCACTGGTGATGGCCACATGTGCTTTCTCTGGTCCTCATATGTCGAACAATTTTGCAGCGGATGTTCAACGGTCATTTTCCTAGTACCACATGTGTATTCATCAGTAGCACCTATCTTCAGTTTATTGAATAGATTCTACCTCAGTCTGTTGCGTCATCTGTGGAGTTTGAAGACCACCACCTGTACTCGTCTGTTCAACTGAGAATAATCATCATTTATTGTGTAGCCGGTATGATCTGTTTCCCATTTGGCCATGTATCTGGCCCTAATAAACTTTTTGGACTCTTCGTAGGTCACACTAGAATCTGGTTGTGGTAACCTTTCACCTTCTTTCGCCAGTCTGTCTGCCTCCTCGTTGCCTTGGATGTTACAGGGGGATTAAGTCGTTTAGTTGCAAACTGTTCCTAGAGAGTATGTACCACTATAACAGATCATTATGAGTGAAAAGAACCTTTTCCACGACAGGCAAGGGAAAATACAACGCTGCAGGGAGAAAAAAAGGAAAAACTTCGTAGAGTTCTTCTGATTCATAGAATCGTATGATCCTACCAGTCAATCATGACTGAAAGGGACTACTATTTTCAGTCATGACTGAAAGGGACAACTATACTTTGGGAACTACAGTGTCAATCGCAACTTGGCTGGCCAGGCTGCTGCCCCACAGTCTGTTTTAAGGATTACGAAAGAGGATGTGGGGGTCTTAACTTAACTTGACTTAACTTATCTGAACTTAACTTGACTTGATTTGACTTAACTTGACTTGACTTAACCTAACTTTACTTAAATTGACTTGATTTGACTTGACTGAACTTAACTTAATTTGACTTAACTTGACTTGACTTAACTTAACTTGACTTAACTTAACGTAACTTAACTTAACGTCTTTGTACCGGCTTAGAAAACTGTAGATTTTGTATACAGCCAGTTTCTTTTACATTCATTTGATCTAAAAATAACTATGACCACCCAATCTATTCTTGAATGCATTAATTAACCCTGCCTCAGCTTGATCAGTATATGGCGGACTACCACACCATCGTGGCAGTAAACATGTCATCATATAACCAAAACGACTCGGTCTGAAGTTTAAAGTGCCGTGCCTTGTCAAATTGATGAACAAATACCAACCTTACAAAAGCAACAACAACAACGAAATGTGTCTACCTTTCCCACACCACATCTGCGTGAAGGATCGTTCGCCATTTGCCACATTCATTAAGCCCTTAGTTTTTTCGACACACAACTTGCTCGAATTAGCTAATCCCGAATCGCTTCCCGAGGGCGAACAGTGTTATCTGCATCACGAATCTGATACGTCTTTATGCGAGTGGCAGGTTGTGAGAGGAATATTAAACGATCAAGATTCGGGTGGGGAATGGTTTGTGGGATTCAGATTCTGCTGCTGTCTCCCGCATTTCGTTGTAAAACCGCTATTGAAGGACTGCGGAGAGATTCTTCTGAAGCAGCTGGGAGAAATTTCGAGGAAGGGAAATTTAGGTCAGGTTGTTATCTACAACGACAAAATGTGTTTTTCTACGGTAAGCAAAGAATATAAAATATAAATTTAATAATATAAAAACATAAAAATATAAAATATAAATTTAATAATATAAAAACATAAAAATATAAAATATAAATTTAATAATATAAAAACATAAAAATATAAAATATAAATTTAATAATATAAAAACATAAAAATATAAAATATAAATTTAATAATATAAAAACATAAAAATATAAAATATAAATTTAATAATATAAAAACATAAAAATATAAAATATAAATTAAAAAAATGGATATGGCTTGGTTTGGTTTCGTTCGTTCTCAATCTCCCGCTACCAAACCCTGAAAGGGCTTAAGTAGCAGAACGTAGTCTAGAGAACGGAATGCGTTGTTTCGTAGTTTACAGCTTGACTGCGATATTTGCACCTTTCGATCTAACACATCCGACTTCAGCAAGCATTTTGTGAGTACCGGGTTAACATTCCTTCTTCGATCCCTTCTCCTAAGCCAGTCTTCTCCTTATCCAGGATCACCGCGTGGAGGTGTAGAAGGGTCTTGGCAGCTCTGGTTCGCTGGCCCTGACGCTAGCAGTCAGCTATGGGTCGCTGACCACTGTAGCTCATGCGCAGCTCCTCATCTTAAAAAAAATGGATATGATCTGTCTGCGTCAAATCCTCGGCATTTCGTATCTAGACCAGGTCACGTATAAGGCAGTTCTGGACACCGTTAAGAGAGAGAGGTCGGCCAATATAAGGACCCATTGACTATGGTAAAGCATGTTTCAAGATTCAAGATAATTTGGGCTGTACAAGACGGTCCTGCAAGATACTGTGTCTGGGAAGCGAAGGAAGGGGAGACAGAAAAAGAGATTGGAAGACAACATCAGAGAGCGGACGGGAAGGTCCACAGCTACAACAATTCTCCTGGCACAAAATAAAATAGAGTGGAACTGGTCCAACCATCTGCAGTTGTGGTGCCCTAATGACCTTTCAGGGTACGGGACTGATGATGATAAAAAAACTAAATAAAACAATAGACAAGTAAATTATGTACAAACCATCCAAGACACAAACCATGGACCCACCAGGTTACGAAATCTCATCGCCACGAGAGAGAGAGAGAGATAAGTGGAAATAAATGATCGAGACGCACACTCGAAACAATTGTTTTCGATTTCTTTCTGAAAAAAGATATTGCGATGTTGTGTCGTAGTTTACTGCGTGGTTACGAGATAAGGTGTCAGACTCGGTTGCCGGAGGTTCCGGGTTCAAACCATGGTAGTAGACCGGGATTTTTTGACTTGGATCGTCTGGTAAAAATTCACCTGATCCCTGCGTATCGAGATCGGATTCCCGTGTTCAGTTCGAGCACCTTGAAATCCTTTGACATACATCGAAAAGAGAGGCATAACGGTCGCTTCCCGGACAAAACACAAACAAATCTAGCTAAAATATATCCACAATTATTTGTACCTTCTCCCGGTATTTTTTTAAGAGCAGCTACGATGGCGTCTAACAGGCTGCGGCTTTACTTAGCTCTAGTGTCAATTAAGATGGACTCACACATCGGCTAACCACACTAAAAAAAAAAACTGGTTGTATGCAGACTCTGCAGAGTCTTCTAAATCGGTAATCTCTTTCGTTCTTGAGACTCGTGTACGAGACATTTCCCACCTATTTAGCTATATGTGCTGTTATGTCGTCAAATTGGTTCTCATCTTGGTATTCATAAAGGCAGTCAGCCATGACGCTTACTTGCGACTTTTTTGCTTACAGACACTTGTAGATGGCACTATATGGCATTAGGTCAAAGAGCAGGAGCCTATAGGCCGCTGGATCAGTAACCAACCAACCAACTTGCGACTTTCTTGCTTACAAACACTTGCAGATACCACTATATGGCATTGGGCCAAAGGACAGGAACCCTTAGGCCGCTGGATCAGTAACCGACCGACTGACCGACCGACCAACCTGCGACTTTCACTCCACCCCGTCATTCTTCTCGTTTCCAAAGACCCCATTTCTCCCTAGACCGTTGGCTTTTGCTTTGTTGTCAACGTTTCGTAACCAGCATCGTTTTTATAGATTTGAGTTTAGTTTAGTTTAGTTTAGTTCAGTTTAGTTTAGTTTAATTTAGTTTAGTTTAGTTTAATTTAGTTTAGTTTAGTTTAGTTTAGTTTAGTTTAGTTCAGTTCAGTTCGGTTCAGTTTAGTTTAGTTTAGTTTAGTTTAGTTCAGTTCAGTTTAGTTTAGTTTAGTTTAGTTTAGTTCAGCTCAGTTTAGTTTAGTTTAGTTTAGTTTAGTTTAGTTTAGTTCAGCTCAGTTTAGTTTAGTTTAGTTTAGTTTAGTTTAGTTTAGTTCAGCTCAGTTTAGTTTAGTTTAGTTTAGTTTAGTTTAGTTTAGTTCAGCTCAGTTTAGTTTAGTTTAGTTTAGTTTAGTCGAAGAATCAACATTATTGCACATGGTTAAACCATAAGTGATCTTTTCCATATTTTTGGAGGCTCTCATCACAATGGACGGACTCCGTATCACAGGCGAGGATTCCATAATAGATTGGCTAGATTATTAGCATAATTTAGAATGTTGCCCAGTTAAGCCCATTCTTTTCGATTTGCAAATGCCGAGGGATTTTTAACGGGCGCGACACTGCACACAAGCGTCCGATCTCTACTAACCAGAGATCCTGGGAAATACTAGAAAGTCCACGTACAAAAATCCCGATCTTCTCCGTGATTTGAACCGGGGACCTCCAGCACCCGAGGCCGACGTATAGATTTGAGTGATTGGCCCTAGCTTATACTCTAGGTGCATTGTCCGCGTTTAGTCTATTCCCTCCCCTATAACCTATTCAACTTGGGTGATCCTTCTGGAAGCTTTAGCTTCGCTGGATTAACTCCTGGGATCACGGAGACATGTAACTTCCGGTGGCTTAACTCCTAGGATCATGGGAACATATAACTTCAGGTGACTTAGCTCCTGGGATCAGGGAGGCATGTAACTTCCGGTGGCTTAGCGCTTGGGATCATGAAGACATGTAACATCTGGTGACTTAGCTCCTGGAATCATGGAAAAGTGTAACTTCCAGTGTTGCCTATCTTGAATTTAGTGTACAGGTGGTCATTTCGGAGATGTTGTTGTTGTTGTTGTTACGGACCCAGCAACATCCGGGCTCTCGTCCTTCGACCCAATGCCATGTAATGCCGTGTTCAGCAGTTGTTGTCTAGTACCATACAAAGTGTTCCATGTATTTGGCCGCAGAGGAAGTAGCATTTTCCTAAAATCATTGAACGCTGAGATCTCGACGAGATGATGATCAACGGTTTCATATGGGTGTGTACACAGCTGACACTCTGGAGTGTGTTGTGGTTGGATTCTGTTCAGGTGTTTGTTTAGTGGGATGTGTTGGATTCTCAGCCAGATAATGGTGCTCTGATCCTTCTTTGTGAGTTGATTTACACTGTCATTTGGGTTGAGGCTTGTCATATGTCTGTAGACCTCCATTACCGTGTTTCCAATGGCCATTCTGTTCAACCGAGTTTCTCATGAGCTGTTTAGCTATTTGTAAAGTTGTTGCTGTGTGTAGCTGTTCTTGTCTTCATCCTTCTTTGCAAGTCTGGTTGCCTTCTTATTGCCAGGTATGTTTGAGAGTCCAGGGATTATCTGCATAACTATTTTGTCAGCACCGGAAGTAATCATGTGATCAATGTGTAGAGATATTTGGATAAGGTTGGGAGATGTATGGAAACCTGGTATTTGGATAAGGTTGGGAGATGTATGGAAACTTGGTATTTGGATAAGGTTGGGAGATGTATGGAAACTTGGTATTTGGATAAGGTTGGGAGATGTATGCAAACCTGGTCTTTGGATAAAGTTAGGAGATGTAGTATGGAAACCTGGTCTTTGGATAAGGTTGGGAGATGTATGAAAACTTGAACTTCTCTAGACAGACGACACATAGGAACGTGGATCAGCAGATTAGACCATCTCACAGGAAATCATTTTTTAAAGATAATCTGTCCATTTTGTTCGTAAATAGTTTATCACGAATATTTACTTCAGTTATTTCCGTTGTTTTCTGTCAACATGTGCCGTATTGAGCGTCGTGTGGAGCTTATGTTGTCTGCACTGCTTCAAGTGGGTTGTTTGCATACCTTGACCTTGATCCTGATGACCCATCCTCAGCATAGCTGCTGGTCACAACGTCAACTCCAGTGGACCCTGTTTTAGCCCGTAAAAGTCCAGTGCGTGATAAGCATTTCTCCTTTGGAGTTTCGGATGTTAATCAAAGGAGTCTGACCAACGCATTGTAGGTCTTCTAAACGGTCTCTTCTACCACGGGGGTGCAAGATTGTTATCGCCGTGCTCCATCTACCATCATGTCCCGTGAAAGTGTGACCTGCTCATGTTTCGTGTCCTTTGTCTGCAAAGATTACCGCAACATTCACCAAGCCCAATCCGCGTATGTCGGAATATATTTCAAAAATACCACTAGCATTCTCAACTCCAGTTCACCCTGTTGTAAATGGGTGACGGTCTCTGGTATTGTAACATGTTTCTGTTACGGATCCAGCAGCATCATCGCTCTACTCCATCGATCAAATGCCATTAAATGGTATCTGCACGTGTATGCTAGTTGTTTAGTGTTCTACAAAAGTGTTACATTTATCTGCCATCGCAGGAAGAAGCATTTTTCTCAACATCGCTGAGCGCCGAGCACTCAAAGAGATGCATATCACCAGTTTCGAATGCCAGTGAACGCAGCTGTCACTCTTAATTGCTTTCTGCTTGGATTCCGTTAAGTTGCTTGTTAAGTGGGATGTGTTGGGTTGTCTGCCCGATAATGGTGCTCTGATCCTTCCTTGGAGTGGGTCTATCATTTGTCCGTATACCTTTCTCCCCTGTTTTTGTTTTAGGTACCGAGTCGTGAAGAAGGAAATTGAAATCTCCCGCTACTAAGCCCTGAACGTTCTCAATCTCTCACTACCAAGCCCTGAATGGTCTCAATCTCCCACTACCAAGCCCTGATCGTTCTCAATCTCCCACTACCAAGCCCTGAATGTTCTCAATCTCCCACTACCAAGCCCTGATCGTTCTCAATCTCCCACTACCAAGCCTTGAAAAGGACTTTCGAAGTAGCAGGATGTTGTCCACAAAACGGAATGCGTTGCTTCGTAGTTTACAGCTTCAATGCGATATTTGCACCTTTCGGTGTGACATCAGACTTCAGCAGGCTTAGACTTCCGGATTAGGGAGATTGAAAAATACTGCAAAAGAAGAAGAAAAAGAAGAAGAAGAAGAAGAAGAAGACGAAAAAGAAAAAGAAGTAGACGAAAAAGACGAAGAAAAAGAAGAAGACGAAACAGAAGAAGAAGACGAAAAAAAAGAAGAAAAAGGAGACGAAGAAGACGAAAGAGAAGAAGACGAAGAAGAAGAAGAAGAAGAAGAAAAAAAAAAAAGAAGGAAAAGAAAAGAAAAAAGAAAGAATAGATCACAGACAATTGACAATGGCATTTCTGTAATTTTCTTAGTGGAAAGTTTGATATATGCCCTCACACTGGTCCTGGCTATATTCCGACGAGTAATTTGAGAAAGTCTCGCCAATACAACGACTGGAGAACTCTCATCTTGCGTGTCTCACGCCAGTCATTGCTCACTGATCAAAGACATCATGAAATGTTAACACGGAAACCAGTTGGAATCTCAAATTTAATTTGGGAAATGTAACGGAAAAAATTGCCGCAGGGATGGCGTTACTGACAATTGTATACTTTATTTATTCAGCTCCTTTAGTCTGTCTTTCTTCTTGTATTTATTTAATCATTATTAGCATTGTTTTGTGTTTTACTGACTCGTTGTGCATTATTTAATAGCTGTACTGTCCGATCTGCATTTTCACTCACTCCCACACTCACTCACTCACTCACTCACTCCCTCACTCACTCACTCTCTCACTCAATCACTCACACACTCACTCACCTACCCACTCAATCACTCACTCACTCACTCACCTACCCACTCAATCGCTCACTCACTCAATCACTCACCCACTAACTCACTCACTCACTCACTCACCTACCCACTCAATCGCTCACTCACTCAATCACTCACCCACTAACTCACTCACCCACTCACTCACTTACCCACTCAAACCCTCACTCACTCCCCAACCCACATATCTCACTAACTCACTGACCCACCCACATATCCCACTCACTCACTCATTCACTCTCTCACTCACTCACTCATTCACTCACTCACCCACTCAATCACTCACTCACTCACCCACCCACAAATCCCACTCACCCTCCCACATAACTCACTCACTCACTCACACTCTCAATAATTAACTAGCTAACTAATTAACCATCCAGCCAACTAACTACTCAACAATATGCGCCTGATCTTTCGTTAACTCAAGTCCTTCTTTAAACATCGTTGTCCAGTTCTTCACTGTTGTCTTCGACACACTTTTGTCACAATACACTGCCTCCATTCTGCGATGAATGTCAACTGGTCGACATCCTTCAGGTGTTAGAAACCGAATCACCGCCCGCTGATCAACTCTGGACGGATTCCGTATCACTCCCGCTATGTTTACAACAGTCTGCCGAGGAAACTGTGAGTCGGAGGATAATGACATTTTGCAAACTTGACGGTTGGTATGTGCCGTTTACACCAGAAGTGACGTCATCATGCAAATAGTATGTATATTCACTTTGTGCAGTTCGGTCCGGTTTCATTTGAACACGCCTCGTATATAAACAGCAAGCTAACAGGCTAGCTAACTAACTAACCAAACCACTAACTAGCTATCCACCTAACCAACAAAAACTGATTAGCTGATAAATCAACCAACTAACCAGCCAGCTAGCTCTACTAACCAACCCTCTAATAAATTGTATCTAATTATTAAATAACCAATCAACAAACCAACCCACTAACTAGATAAACAAATTAACCAATGCCACTAACTGACGAACAAATCAACCAACCAACTAACTAACCAACCAACTAACTAACCAACCAACCAACCAATCAGCCAATTAACGAACCAATCCATTAACTATATGAAAAAATTAACCAACTTAACTAACTAACAAACGAACCAACCAACTAACCCTACTTACCAACCAACTATCCAATCTATCCACTAACTAAATAACCAACCAACTAACCAACCAACTAACTAGGTCAGCTGACCAACCAACTAACGAATCAACCAACCAACTAACCAACCAATTAACTAGCTCAGCTAACCAACCAACCAACGAACCAACCAACTAACTAGCTCAGCTAACCAACCAACCAACGAACCAACCAACCAACCAACGAACCAACCAACCAACGAACCAACCAAAAAACCAACGAACTAACCAATCAACTAGCCAACCAACTAACTAGCTCAGCTAACCGACCAACCAACTAACCAACCAACTAACCAACTAACTACCTCAGATAACGAACTAACCAACCAACTTACCTACCAACCAACTAACAAACCAACTAACTAGATCAGCTAACCAACCAACCAACCAACTAACCAACCAATCAACTAACCAACCAACCCACCAACTAACCAACCAACCCACCAACTAACCAACCAACAATCTAACCAACCAATTAAATAACTAGATAAATAACTAACTAATTAACTATCTAACAAGCACATTATCACAAACAGTTATAGATTGCTTTTAAAAAAAATAAAAAATCATAACTGAAACTAACTTAACTTAAAGTTTGTATACTGGTTTAGAAGACTCACCAGAGTCTGTTTACAACCAGATACATTTGCATTATCCTTCTCTAAAAGCTATGCCCATCTAATGTATTCTTAAATGCATAAACTGTCCATGCGTCCACTACCTCCCGTGGTAACGCATTCCAAGCATTCACCACTCTCTGACCAAAAATATATTTCCTAATATCCAATCTGGACCTTTCTTTAGTTAATTTGTATCTGTGCCCTCTTGTTCTCTAACGAAGCTGAAGAGAAAAGTACCATTATAACCTTCATCGTATTTTATATTCTTGTCAAACGCCAAAGCTATAATAGTGATAAAGACATTGAAACTTTGTTTGTTAGAAACTTTACAGAGGCAGACCTTGCACTTTTTGCACCAGAGGAAGTTCTTCCAGTTTCTGAGTGCGTCAATAGCAACGCGAACTTGATTGGTTGACGAGGTGGCTGCGTGCGCATAAAGGGGCGAAACGTCACTTCCACATGACATACGGAAGTCTCAAGTGGGCGTTAGTTCTAGTAAACGTTGACAATATGGAAAAACGGAGACAGTGTCATTATACGGCAAGAAAATGGAAAGAAAGTATAACTTTGGGTAGGGAAGTGAAGTTAGGTGTGATTTTTTCCCTCTGCGTCACAATCTGTCGCTCTCGATTGCTCTCTTTCTCTGTCTCTTTCTCTGTTTATCTGTCTCTCACTCTCTCTTTCTCTCTCTCTCTCTTTCTCTTTATCTATCGAACTATATCTCTATCTCCATCTATAGGGCAACTGAGAAACTAGTCCTCCAGACACATCATACTGGCCAGGACATCGGGTCAGTGTCAGGCACATCATACTGGCCAGGTCCTCGGGTCAGTGTCAGGCACATCATACTGGCCAGGACATCGGGTCAGTGTCAGGCACATCATACTGGCCAGGTCCTCGGGTCAGTGTCAGGCACATCATACTGGCCAGGTCCTCGGGTCAGTGTCAGGCACATCATACTGACCAGGACATCGGGTCAGTGTCAGGCACATCATACTGGCCAGGTCCTCGGGTCAGTGTCAGGCACATCATACTGGCCAGGACATCGGGTCAGTGTCAGGCACATCATACTGGCCAGGTCCTCGGGTCAGTGTCAGGTACATCATACTGGCCAGGACATCGGGTCAGTGTCAGGCACATCATACTGGCCAGGTCCTCGGGTCAGTGTCAGGCACATCATACTGACCAGGACATCGGGTCAGTGTCAGGCACATCATACTGGCCAGGTCCTCGGGTCAGTGTCAGGCACATCATACTGGCCAGGTCCTCGGGTCAGTGTCAGGCACATCATACTGACCAGGACATCGGGTCAGTGTCAGGCACATCATACTGGCCAGGTCCTCGGGTCAGTGTCAGGCACATCATACTGACCAGGACATCGGGTCAGTGTCAGGCACATCATACTGGCCAGGTCCTCGGGTCAGTGTCAGGCACATCATACTGGCCAGGACATCGGGTCAGTGTCAGGCACATCATACTGGCCAGGTCCTCGGGTCAGTGTCAGGTACATCATACTGGCCAGGACATCGGGTCAGTGTCAGGCACAACATGCTGGCCAGGACATCGGGTAAATGTCAGGCACATCATACTGACCAGGACATCGGGTCAGTGTCAGACACATCATACTGGCCAGGACATCGGGTCAGTATCAGGCACAACATACTGACCAGGGCCTCGGGTCAGTGTCAGGCACAACATACTAGCCAGGTCCTCGTGCCAGTATCAGGCACAACATACTGGCCAGGTCCTCGGGTCAGTGTCAGGCACATCATACTGGCCAGGACCTTGGGTCAGTGTCAGGCACAACATACTGGCTAGGTCCTCGTGTCAGTATCAGGCACAACATACTGGCCAGGTCCTCTGGTCAGTGTCAGGCACAACATACTGACCAGGACCTTGGGTCAGTGTCAGGCACAACATACTGACCAAGACCAGTATTTTTCTTCCATATAGGGTTCCCAGGAAACTACCTGTTTTAAGGCAGGCTGGATATGACGAGATCTGAATCGATGTGATCCTCAGAGTAGTGATCCACGCATATGAAGCCAAGCAAAACACAACCGCCTGGAGGACCGTGGTCCACCTTCATCAGCACGCTTGGGATGTGAGTAAAGCTACTACAGCCCACCACTTAACACACTTTTCAGGGCCCACAAAAGAGTAAACTTACTCATTATGGGCATTAAACAACAACAACAATCTTCATTTATCTTTATATGTCTCTATCCCTTTCCATTTATCTTTATATGTCTCTATCCCTCTCCATCTCCCTTTATCTTTATATGTCTCTATCCCTTTCCATTTATCTTTATATGTCTCTATCCCTTTCCATTTATATTTATATGTCTCTATCCCTCTCCATTTATCTTTATATGTCTCTATCCCTCTCCATTTATCTTTATATGTCTCTATCCCTCTCCATTTATCTTTATATGTCTCTATCCCTCTCCATTTATCGTTATATGTCTTTATCCCTCTCCATTTATCTTTATATGTCTCTATCCCTTTCCATTTATCTTTATATGTCTCTATCCCTCTCCATCTCCCTTTATCTTTATATGTCTCTATCCCTTTCCATTTATATTTATATGTCTCTATCCCTCTCCATTTATCTTTATATGTCTCTATCCCTCTCCATTTATCTTTATATGTCTCTATCCATCTCCATTTATCTTTATATGTCTCTTTAACTCTCCATTTATCTTTATATGTCTCTATCCCTCTCCATTTATCTTTATATGTCTCTATCCATCTCCATTTATCTTTATATGTCTTTATCCCTCTTCATTTATCTTTATATGTCTCTATCCCTCTCCATTTATCTTTATATGTCTCTATCCATCTCCATTTATCTTTATATGTCTTTATCCCTCTTCATTTATCTTTATATGTCTCTATCCCTCTCCATTTATCTTTATATGTCTCTATCCATCTCCATTTATCTTTATATGTCTTTATCCCTCTTCATTTATCTTTATATGTCTCTATCCCTCTCCATTTATCTTTATATATCTCTATCCTTCTCCATCTCCATTTATCTTTATATGTCTTTATCCCTCTCCATTTATCTTTATATGTCTCTATCCCTCTCCATTTATCTTTATATGTCTCTATCCCTCTCTATTTATCTTTATATATCTCTATCCTTCTCCATCTCCATTTATCTTTATATGTCTTTATCCCTCTCCATTTATCTTTATATGTCTCTATCCCTCTCCATTTATCTTTATATATCTTTATCCCTCTCCATCTCAATTTCTCTACATCTATGTTGTATTTTATCTTCATTTACATGCATTTCTCACTGTCTCCTTCACTCTCTATCTCTTTTTCGCTATAACTCTATGTCTATCTCTATCCATTTATATTTGTTTCTCTATCTTCTACAGCTCTATTTCTCTTTTTGAATTTCTAACTTCATATCTATTTAACTTTATATTTATAAAGAGAGAGAGAGATGGAGAGACGGAGAGAGAGAGGGCTAGAGAGGGGGAGAGAGGGAGAGACGGAGAGAGAGACAGATAGAGGGGGAGAGACGGAGAGATGGGAGAGAGAGGGAGAGACGGAGAGAGAGAGGAGAGAGAGGGGGAGAGACGGAGGAGAGGGGAGAGAGAGGGAGAGAGAGGGAGACAGGGAGACAGAGGGAGCGGGAGAGAGACAGAGGGAGAATAGGATTGGAAGATTAAAGGCAAACCAAGTAAACATAAACGCCCGCTTCAACCGGTTGTGTTGGGTCGCTGTGAGCTTCGAAACAACACCACGCCGTCCTTCGCAGGACAAACGTCAAAGACGAGGAACGACGAGAAGAAAAAGAAGAAGGAAAGAAAGAAAGAAAAAGATAAAAAAAGAAGAAAGAAAAGATAAAAGAAAAAAAGAAGAAAAAGAGGATCATACAGAGGAAGAAAGACATGAAGAAGAATCAGAAGAAAACAAGAAAGAAGAATAAGAAGAAGAAATATAAAGAATAAGAATAATAAGAAGAAAAGCGAAGAGGAAAAGAAGAAGCAGAAGATTAAGCAGAAAAAGTCGAAGAAGAAGAAGACGACGACGATAACTAAGAAAAAACATAAGGAAGAAGACGAAGGCGAAAAAGAAACAGACGAATAAGACGAAGCACACGAAGAAGAATACGAAGAAAAAGAAGGAGCAGAAGATGAAGACAAAGAAGAAGAAAGTGAAGAAGAAGAATAATAAAGAGGAAGGAGCATACAGAAACAAGCACAGAGAAAAGGGCAGCAAAAGGAGAACATAGAAAGTAGCTGTAGACAATGAAGTATACAGAGAGCGGAGAACAGTAAAGCAGTGCTGAGAAAGTTGGTCCGATAGACAGTAACGGAGGAATAGAGCACAGAAAAGAACAAGAAGATAAGAAAACGGATAACAGATAAAATAGTTCGGAGGAATTGGCACATAAAAGTTTACAGAAGAGAGAAAATGAGACGTAGAGAAAAAGGAGGTATACACGCATAAAGAGACAAACATATACACACGAATAAGTACCTCTCTATCAGTGAGTTTATGTGTGTATCTAACAATGAGGCTTCAACCAAACGAAGGCATACACAGGGCGTTGCCCGGCCTATCATGAAATATACACTACAACAAGTCGCTTGTTCTGTTTGGATGCAATAATATATCTGGAACTTGCAAGTGAGCGCGCCCAGCCCTCCATATTTTAACGTTTCCATCCGCTCTTACCTCCTGTCAGTATCTGCACCTTGAACCGGTAAAACTGTTATCTGCGATTTAGGTATTTACCGGACAATTTACACGTAAAATTTACAATTTTTGAACGCTGCGGGAACAAGTGCAGGTTACTGAAAAAGGCTAATGCCATGTTGGGCGTGATACAAAGAAACATTTCACATAAGAGCAAAGAAGTAATAGTGAAACTATATATAAATTATTGGTTAGACCTGCATTAGAGTACTGTTTTCAGGTGTGGAGTCATTATCAAAAAGTGCTGGAAAATATACAATTAAGAGCTACAAAAATGATAGCGGAGTTTCAGAATTATAGTTATGAGGAAAGACTAGAAGACACTGGTTTTCAGTGTCTCGAATAAAGAAGAATTCGAGGTGACTTAATAGAAGTTTATAAATGAATAAATGGAAAGGATAAATTCGACTATAGCAAGATTTTTTCAAAGTACAACCGGCTACAAGAACAAGTTGGCACAGCTGCAAATTATTTAAAGACGGTCCAGATTAGATATTAGGAAAATATTTTTGTAGAATGGTGAATTCTTGGAATTCACGGCCATAGGATGTAGTGGAAGAATATTTAGTAAATTTGTTTGTTTGTTTGTTTTTTGTTTGTTTTCTGGCGTATGCCTTATTTATCTATTCCCCAAGGCTGTGTGCGTTGCCTGTCGGCCCAGTGCATCCGACTTCAGCATGCATTTTATGTAAGGGCCTGCTTCCTCCTGAATTTGTTAAGGGTTTGCTTTCCCGGGGTACCGGTCGGCGCTGTAATGGGGATTGAACCCAGCACCTTCGGTTGTGAGTCGTGTCACTTAATCACTCACCCACGCCATCAGTTAACATATTCAATGATAAATTGGATGCTCACAGTATTGCCAGTATCCGTGGAGTGAAATAAACTGGTTCTATACACACTATGCAGTTTCTTCTGAACCAGTATAATGCAGTTGAGTTAGGTTATATTGGTGTAGCAGACACTACAGAGAATGTATAGAATCGGTTTCTTATACTTTCACTTGATCTAAAAACACCTTTGCGCATGTTATCTATTCTCGAATACATTAATTGACCTTGTCTCCACTACTTCCTGTGGAAATGCATTCACATTAAGTCATTAAGAAAGTCACACATTAATAAGGAATAGCTGAAAATGTAGTTGGTAATTTCCAAAGGTATCAATAAGTGTTAGAAGGGGACGGTGTGGGCTAGTGGTTAAGTGACACGGCTCACAACCAGAAGGTCCTGGGTTCGATCCCCATCACAGCACCGGCCGTTACCCCGGGGAAGCAAACCCTTAGAAAATGCAGGAGGAAGCAGACCCTTACATAAAATTCATGCTGAAGTCGGATGCACTAGGCCGACAGACGCAAAATAAAAACCACAGTGCAACGCACACCGCCTTGGGGATAAGAGAAATAAGGCGAACGCAGAAAAAAAAATATGTGGCAGCAACATCCAGAGCTGCGATTACAGTTGGTAGAAATTTCGAGGTGTGACATGCACATGATCAAAAATAACAACAAAATGGCGTCTGTGCTCACAGAATGTGCAATTAAGGAACATCGTGTTGTAATACGGTTTTTTGGAGGAGGAATGACTTTTTGAATTGATATTTATAAGCGAATGCTTCATGTTTACAATGAGAGGTGTCTGTCGTGTAAACTGGCTCGATAAACTCTCTCAAGGACGCTAAAATATTGCTGATGAAGCCCTGCTTGGTCGTCTTGTTCAGATTACAACAGTAGCGTCTGCCCCGCCGGTGTGGGAGATGATTAGAGCTAACGCACAAACAATGAAAGACAGTGTAACAGCTGCAACAAGGTGTTCGCATGGTTTAGCCTACATCATAATACACTATCGATTTTATTTATGGGCACTGTGTTCAAGGTGGATACCCAGACAACTAACTGATGGATACAAAATTGGATACAATATTTCACAAAATAGACCGCCAGGTGCTAAACCAATTGGCAGGTAGCGACCACAGGCCAATTAGGCTTGAAGTATATGGAAGTAGGCCTACAGGAAATAAAACCGCTCCCACGTTGGAACTATAAACGAGCCGACTGGGACAGGTTTGCAATTCTGACAGATCGGCTGTGTGAAACCATCAACACACGGAATAACAATATGAAACCCATGGTGGAAAGCCTAAGGAAAGCAATAATGGAAGCAGCCACTGAAACCATCCCAAGAGGGGCAAGGAAAAACTACAAGCCTTATTGGAATGATGAATTGCAGAAAGCGGAAGATGAAATCTCAATGCTAGGAACATGGCAGAGAGAGAACAATCTATGGAGGCAAATATCGCCTTCAAAACCATCACGGCGAAATACAAAAGAACACTAAACCAAATAACAAGAGACAGCTGGAAAAACAAAACAGAAAGTTTCAATTTAGATAAAAAAGGGAACAAATTATGGAAGTTAGTCAGAGCCATGAATGACGAAACTCCATCAAACAAACAAATTACCATCAAGCAGGGCGACAACATGCTCACTGGAAAAAAAGCAGCAAACGCCTTTATAGAACATTATGCCAGAGCAAACCACATTGATGTTCCTACAAATAGGCATATAGACATTAATGAAGAATAAAAGAACCACTACAAAATCAATATGGCACCAGAGGAGCACATGATGGCAAAACTAACAATGAATGAAATGGAAGAGGCCATGAGAACTTTAAAGAAAAAGAAATCGCCCGGAAAAGATGGGGTAACAAACGAAATGCTGATGGGGGTGGGCCAAACAGCAAAGAGGAAGTTACTATCAGTCCTGAACCAAAGCTGGAAAAGGGGAATTGTACCGCAGGCATGGAAAGACGATATACTTATACCAGTACCAAAGAAAGAAAAAGATAGAACAGATCCAAATGGATACAGGCCTATCAGTCTACTGAGCTTTGTAGGAAAACTGATGGAGCGTATGATAAACACCATACTGATGTGGCGTCTGGAAGAAAAACACATACTAATTCCACAGCAAGCAGGCTTTAGACAGCACAGATCCACTGAGAAACATATCACTCTAATAGTCCAGAAAATAGAGGATGCTTACCAGGAGAAAAAACACAGTAGCGGTTTGGGTGGATTTAGAGAAGGTATTTGAAAAGGTGTGGAAAGAGGGACTTAAAGTCAAGCTACGAAGAAGTGAAGTTTGTAGGAAAATGTACAGATGGATCAGCCACTACCTCAAAAACAGAACAGCCAGAGTTCAAGTACAAGGGCAGATGAGCAAAAAGGTGACACTTGAGCAGGGAGTACCCCAAGGAGGAGTACTGTCACCCACACTCTTCCTGGTGTATATAAATAACATCGCAGAGAATATACCAAGAAGAGTCCATAGCTCAACGTTTGCAGACGATCTAGCTATGTTGACCTCTGAAAAGAATCTCACCATAGCAAGCAATCGGATGCAGCAGGCTCTAACATCGTTGGAGGAGTGGGCGAACTCATGGCTGGTCAAAATAAACGAGGAAAAAACAACATGTACGATATTCTCGCTTTCAAACAAACCCCAAAACACCAAAATAAGTCTTAACGGCAAATATCTGCGGCCAAACGACAACCCGAATTAACTACCTGGTAGTCACATTTGATCGGCGCATGACATGGAAATGTCAGATTGAGAGACACCGAATGAGAGCCAGAGAAAGAATGGCAATCATGAGGAAACTTGCTGGCACAAGCTGGGGAGTAGACGAAAGTATACTAAAGAAACTGTACACTGGAAGAGTGAGACCAGTTCTCGAGTATGGCATTGCGGCATGGACAACAGCAGCAAAGGCGAACTTCGATGAAGTTAGCAAACTTGAAAACCAAGCCATGAGAGTTATTACAGGAGGCATGAAACCAACGCCAATTGTAGAACTTGAAAAGATTACAAATCTGCAATCCATGACCGACAGAAGAGGCTGCAGAGCCCAGCAGCAAGCAGAGAAACTCAGAAGACTGACAGACCATCCAATGCATCAGAGATTAAATAGATTTGGAAATGGGAAACTAAAGCGGAGAAACTTTGCAGAAATAGCCAAAGCAAAGATGAGTGAAGATCCTATGAACACATTAACAACACCAAAGCCCATCCGTACTGTACGCAAACCTACCTGGAGGCAGCATATATTTCAGGAGGTGGTAGAAAATATACCAGGTATTGGAAACAAGAACAGCCAGACTGAAAAAGAAAGAAGAGACATAACCCTGAGGTACATAACGAAAAACTACCCAAACATAGACTGGGCCCATGCATACACCGACGGTTCTGTAATAAACACAACACAGAATGGAGGGGGAGGGGTATTACTGAGCCTACCAAATGGCAGAAAAATAACACTGTCAGTGGCTACTGGAAAATACTCAAGCAATTTCAAAGCGGGGGCAGAGGAACTGAGGGCTGCAGTAGAAGAAATGGTGATAGGCAAAAGAAATGAAAGCACATAGTCCTGTTTTCAGATGCCCTGGCCGTAGTTACAGCACTAAAAAGCCAGAAAAATACCGAACTTAATGATTTAAGAGCAGTACTCTATCAACTATGCCAGCAGTCTGCACCAAAAAGAGTAGTGGTACAGTGGGTTCCATCCCACTGTAACATCCAAGGCAACGAGGAGGCAGACAGACTGGCAAAAGAAGGTGCAAGACTACCACAACCAGATCTTAGTGTGACCTACGAAGAGTCCAAAAGGCTTATTAAAGCCAGATACATGACCAATTGGGAAACAGAACATACTGGCTACACAAAAAACGATGCCTATCACCAGTTGAACAGAAGAGAGCAGGTCGTGGTCTTCAGACTCCGTACAGGACAACATAGATTGAGGCAACACCTATTCAATAAACTGAAGATAGGTGGCACTGACGAATGCCCGTGTGGTACCGGGAAAATGACCGCTGAACATTTGCTGCAAAACTTCCCGACATACGAGGATCAGAGAGAGCAGATGTGACCATCACCAGTGGCAACACTAGACAAGCTATGTGGCAGTGCCGACAGCCTCAGGATGACCGCTGCGTTCTTCGAAAAAATACAGGTTGACGTCTGACAGCGTACGAAGAAGAAGAAGAAGAAGGATACAATATTAACTTAATGGGCAAGTTCTTGTAATGATAAAGCGATGAGATAAGTGTATCACAATTAGTGGAAGTAATGTTGAGGACAAAGAACAATGTATATGCAAGAATGTATGGGTTTTCACGTTTTTTTAAAGAATTTTTAACAATGTATTTTATTTTGTTTTGAATAACCATTTGTGATCTTATTTCTGATTTGTACTAAGAATTCACCGTGTACATCTAAACAAGCAGCTGAACAGAATCCAATTACGACACACTCCAGACTGCCAGCTGTACACACCAATACGAAACCGTTGGTTATCTCTGAGTGCCAGATGTGTACACAGCCAAACAAAACCGTTGTTGACAATCTCTGAGTGCCAGCTGTGTACACATCCTTACGAAACAGTTGATCATCTCTGAGTGCCAGCTGTGTATATAGCCCTAGGAAACCATTAGTCATCTCTGAGTGCCAGCTGTGTACACAGCCATACAAAACCGTTGGTCATCATCTCTGAGTGCCAGCTGTGTGCACAGCCATACAAAACCGTTGGTCATCATCTCTGAGTGCCAGCTGTGTACACAGCCATACAAAACCGTTGGTCATCATCTCTGAGTGCCAGCTGTGTGCACAGCCATACAAATCCGTTGGTCATCATCTCTGAGTGCCAGCTGTGTACACAGCCATACAAAACCGTTGGTCATCATCTGAGTGTTCGGTACTCAACGTTGTTATAAAAATGCTTCTCCCTCCAAGACCTGATAAAGACAACACTTTGTATGACCCTAAAAAACAATTGACAAACACGTGCAGATGCCATTTCAAAGCATTGGGCCGAAGAGCGAGAGCCTGTATGCTGCTGCATCCGTAGAAACGGCAACAACAACTGAAATGCCCTCGTGTTTGCTCCAAAAACAGTTTAAATTCCGATTATTTGAAAATTAATAACAGTGTACTGTTTATTTAAAAAATATAACTAACATTTTAGTACCCTCACTACCCCATTCCCCACCCCTCCTTCCACACAAAAATGCAATTGAGAAAACTTGAGAAATAATATCTTTAATCACGAATGGCTCAAGTTTCTTCTCAGAATAGTTAATAATTTTCTCTTAAAATGGTAAATATTTTTGAGAAAAAATATTTCAATTTTGTTCCAAAAAGTTAACTTTCCTAAAATGCGGAATAATAATTAAATTTCATTGTAAATGTTTTCGATGTGAACAGGTAATACGTCGAAAAGAAACAAAAACAAATAAAAACAAACATTTTTGAATTCAAAGATTTATGTCCAAAAACTGTTTGTTACTCCAAAAATTTTGCTCATCTTTCACTACAAAAAGACAAAATTTGATGTAAAAAGTTATTAATGCTCTAAAGGAGATAAGGTATTCTAAAGAGAATTTCACATACAATAAATAATAATTTCGTTCATCGTTGGTGAATTCTAACATCATTCCATGTCATTCTTGAGTACGTGAGTGCGATTGAGAGCAGACAAACAAACAAACGAACACAAACTGAAATGTTATTCATCATCATCATCATGTAGCATGCCTTTAATAGAACATCGCTACAGCCAGGGGTTGTAAAATATTCGCTGTGATTAAAATTGTGGCTTGCTAGATATTTGGTTGGAAACCTTACAATGTGGGGAGCCACTTGGTACAAATATGGCATACGTTGGTTGGTTGTTTGGTTGGCTGGTTGGTTGGTTGGTTGGTTGGTTGGCTGGCTGGTTGATTGGTTGGTTGTTTGGTTGGTTGGCTGGCTGGCTGGCTGGTTGGTTGGTTGGCTGGCTGGTTGGCTGGTTGGTTTGTTGGCTGTTTGGTTGGTTGGCTGGCTGGCTGGGTGGTTGGCTGACTGGCTGGCTGGTTGGTTGTTTGGTTGGTTGTTTGGTTGGTTGGCTGGCTGGCTGGCTGGTTGGTTGGCTGTTTGGTTGGTTGGTTGGTTGGTTGGCTGGCTGGCTGGTTGGTTGGCTGTTTGGTTGGTTGGCTGGCTGGCTGGCTGGCTGGTTGGCTGGCTGGTTGGCTGGCTGGCTGGTTGGTTGGTTGTTTGGTTGGTTGGTTAGTTGGCTGGGTGGCTGGTTGGTTGGCTGGCTGGTTGGTTGGCTGTTTGGTTCATTGGTTGGTTGGCTGGCTGGCTGGCTGGTTGGTTGTTTGATTGGTTGGCTGGCTGGTTGGTTGGTTGGTTGGTAGGTTGGTTGGTTGGTTGGCTGGCGGGCTAATTGGTTCGTTGGTTGGTTGATTGATTAGTTGGCTGACTGGTTGGCTGGTTGGTTGGTTGGCTGGCTGGTTGGTTGGTTGGTTGGTTGGCTAACTGGTTGATTGGCTGGCTGGCTGGTTGGTTAGTTGGTTGGTTGGTTGCTAATGTCAACAATGGGTTGGTAACCCTTTTGTGCGCCATAAAAAGGACCGAACTTGTGGCAGATTGCAGTAGATTTCCTGAAATCCTGAGCGTGCTGATGAAGTGGACCGGGGTCCTCCATGCGGTCGTGCCTTGCGTCGCTTCATCTGCGTGTCACTCACTACTACGGGGCTAAAGTTGAACCTCAACTTGTTCTCCTCGTCAACAGCCCGTTTCCAGGTCGACCAACGATGAGGTCAGGTGAGGGTATTGACCAGTATATTTCTCCTGACCCTGGCTAACATTGTCTGATCAGCGTGTTTTGTATATAGATCCTGACACAATATGAGTTCCGTTGTTTAGTCTGCCTTTGAATGTGAAGTTTTAAATGGGTTTTCCCGGTGAGACATACTGCTTAGCTAAAGTACGCCATGAATGGATCCTGCCTTCACTATTTTCAGTGGCAATGCATTACAAGCATAACCACTCTGGATACAAATAAAACTTGACCATTATCAAACCAGTCGGAGAAAAAGACTTTGGTCAGCAAAACATACTGATCAGACATGTCAGTCAGGGTCAGGTATAATATACTGGCCATCACTCTCACATTGACGTCCCCGTAGTCCTCTCTGGAAACAGGCTGTTTTTATCTCCACCTGGCTAACCTATCCCCGTAGTAGTGAACGACATAGATGAAGCAAAGGGTACCACAACCGCACAGAGGATCCAGGTCCACCTTCATCGGCACGCTCGGGATGTGAGGAAAGCTACAACAAACCGCCATTTAACGTCCTTTACAGGACGCACGAGAAAGTAAATACACTTTTTGTGGCCATTCAACAACAACAACAACAACAACAACAACAACAACCACAACAGCAAACCAGTTGATTGATAGACTGAAAGGTGGCGAGAAAAGTCTTAAACAAACATGAAATATATTTCTGTAGAGCAAGCAAGCTGCCAGAAGATAAATACATACGCCGTTTCTGACCAGTTCCTTATCATAGCCTATTTGGTGCGTGCACCCCCAAGATCCACCCTAATACACAACACGCCACTGCAAAGTCCCTAACCCTACTGGCTCCGTTTTCCTAACACTTTACCCCTCTCTCCGTACATTTCCACAGGGCGTTTCCTCTTGGCACTGCTCCACACACGCATATACACACACAGAGGGCCAGTCTCTGGCACCCGTCTGAAGGCCACACCGAACACGTGTGCTCACTCACACAAGTCAGTTCAGACCTGGCTTAAAATTGGAGGAACAAACATTTCATCTGTACCCAATTTATCTCATTGTTTATTTATGGCGCCTGCTTGTAGAGATTAATGACTGACGTACAATTATTTTATGAAGGCTCTCTGCTTCAAATTATGTTTCAAGTTCTACAAGTTTGTCTCCATCTCGTGTTACCGGAGCCCAAAAGGGAGCAAGGAATAGAAGCACTGTTACCTACATTCATCGCCATCATCATCATGTCATTGGTAGAACGCCGCTCTCATCAAAGCCATTCGAGAGGAATCACGATCAGCAGTCAGTCTACCATCTGTTAAATGGTCATGTTTAGGGTGTCCTTGATGTCTTGTGCCTATCTACGCATTGATCGGCCCTTGCCTCGTCTTCCTGGAACAATGCCCTGTATGTAGAACTGCTTTCTCCAGTCTAACATGGCGCATGATATGGCCAAAAAACCAGAGTTTCCGAGACATAAAGTGGTTTATAAACCAGTTCCTTTCAACACTCATATCTTGCAGAGTGGCGTTTATTTGTTATTTTATTTACCCACGGCATTTTGAGGATTCTTCTGTAGCATTTTGTCTCGAAAACCTCGATTTTCTTTCTGAATATTTGTCTGATGGTCTATATCTCGCATCTGTACATGTCCCACCGGGAATACGAATGTTCGGAGGCTTTTCAATGTTAATTCTTTGTTATTATTGTTACTTTACATCACACAGCAGACGAGGAAAAACTAAGTAAGTTATTATTATGCCTCGCATTTAGCATTTTATTCAGTTTCAGCATCGCTATGGACAATCGTCTCCTTATTTCCCTTGCCTAGTCCCTATCGCCTGTTATCAAAGAGCAAAGGTATTCAAAGTAATCCAAGTGCGCAATTTCTTCATTACCAATAATGGTCTT
This sequence comes from Ariolimax columbianus, assembly GCA_036924085.1. NCBI lineage: Eukaryota > Metazoa > Mollusca > Gastropoda > Stylommatophora > Arionidae > Ariolimax > Ariolimax columbianus. Next base: position 15,984,168 of record JAVGWX010000025.1, on the reverse strand, counting down.
CGATTGGGGTCTATGTGTACCAATGGACATTATCTTTGTTTGTATTTACATTCAGGATGCAGCAGTCATCGACCCATAGCTGACTGCTAGCGTCAGGGCCAGCGAACCAGAGCTGCCAAGACCCTTCTACACATCCAGGCGATGATCATGGATAACAGGCTGCAGCAGGGCAGACTGGCTAAGGAGAAGGGATCGAAAAGGGAATGCTAACCCGGTATTTAAAAAATGGATGCTGAAGTCGGATGTGTTGGACCGAAAGATGTAAATATCGCAGTTAAGCTGTACACTACGACACAACGCAGTCCGTTCTCTGGACTACACTCTGCTACGTAAGCCCTTTCAGGGATTGTTGCAGGAAATTGGCTTGGCTTCGTTCGTTCTCAATCTTCCGCTACCAAATCCTGAAAGGGCTTAAGTAGCAGAATGTAGTCCAGAGAACGGAATGCGTTGTGTATTAATTTACAGCTTGACTGCGATATTTAACCTTTCGGTCCAGCACATCCGACTTCAGCAGGCCAAGGCAGGAAATTGAGAACGAACGAAGCCACGAAGCCAAGCCAAGCCAAGCCAAACCAAGCCAAGCCAAGCCAAGCCAAGCCAAGCCATATTCAGGAAACGATGCTGATCCTCACTTTGCTTGTGAACGGACGTAAGCAGCTGTAGCAGACCCTCCACGCTGATTGAGATCTTAACATCTACATATCTTAGTTCTGGAATCTCCTTTCCTCCGATTTGAGAATGTTACTTACCAGGCATGTACAAAAATGCGATTACAGAGGGTTTTGTAGTTGGAAGATTGTTTAATCTTGTGGTAAAAGTAAAGTATCCCATTGCATTACTGCCGGAGGAGTGTGAGGTGTTAGCGATCTCACATTTCAAAGGCTCGGCTATATGAGGGCGGTAGCCATCTCCTCTCCCTCGCCGCTTTTACTTCTGGACTGAACCGGTACCTATTTAAGGCTGGGTTGACCCGAGGCCATTGCGGTCTGAAGAAAAAATTACCGCCTTGACTGGGGAATGAACCCAGGACCACACAGATGCGAAGCCAATGTGCTAACCACTGCGCTACGCGGACAATCTGTTAAAACGTTAATAGATAGACACGGGTCAACGGTAGATTGTTCAAGACGTATGCTCCACAGGGGACTGTGCAAGTTTTGAGTTGTTTGAGTTTGTTCTCTTCTCAACTTTAATATTCTCTCTCCTTTAATTTTACCTTTTTTACTGTCCAAGATCCTCACCTCGGCGTCCAGGTAGCCCTCCATGGAAACGGGCTGTTTTCATGCCAGGCTGGCTAACGAGGTGAGTGATCGACGTGATCCCCGTAGTAGTGAGTGACATGCAGATGAAGCTAAGCATTACACAACCGCCTGGAGGACCCCGGCCCACCTTCATCAGCACGCTCGGGATGTATGGAAAGCTACTGCAACCCGCCACTTAACGTCCTTTTCAGGGCCCACAAAAAAAGGTAATCCAACTCATTGTGGGCATTCACAAACAACAACAACTCCTCTTTATTGTATTATCTTCTCTCCTCAACTATATTATCGTTTCTTCTTCTTTTTCTTTCTCTTCTTCTTCTTCTTCGTTCGTTCTCAAACTTCTGCTACCAAACCATGAAAAAGGCTTTGCCATTAGGTGGATGTACACTAGAGAACGAAATGCGTTGGGTCGTAGTTTACAGCTTTACTGCGATATTTGCATCTTTCGGTCTGACACATCCGACTAGAGCTTTCATTTTTGAATACCTGAATTCTCTCTTCGATCCCTTTTCCTCAGGCTGTCAACTGTGCTGCAGCCTATTGTCCAAGATCACCGCGTGGAGATGTAAAGGGGGTTTCTTCTTCTTCTTCTTCTTCTGCGTACACAGTCAGACAGTAACCATTATTTTCTCGAAAAAAGCGGCGGTCATCCTGAGACTCTCGCCACTACCATAGAGCTTGTCTTGCAGTTCCACTGGCAATGGCCACATCTGCTCTCTCTGATCCTCGTATGTCGGGCAGTTCTGCAGCAGATGTTCAGTGGTCATTTTACCAGTACCGCACGGGCATTCGTCGGTACACCCTATCTTCAATTTGTTGAAGAGGTGGTACCTCAGTCTGTTGTGGCCAGTGCGAAGTCTGAAGACAACGACCTGCTCTCTTCGGTTCAACTGGTAATACGCATCGTTTTTGGTGTAACCAGTATGTTCGGTTTCCCATTTGGACATGTACCTGGCTTTGATAAGCCGTTTTGACTCTTCGTACGTCATACTGGTATCTATTTGTGGTAGCCTTGCACCTTCTTTTGCCAGTCTGTCTGCCTTCTCGTTGCCTTTGATGTTGCAGTGTGACGGAACCCACTGTACCACTACCCTTTTTGGTGCGGACTGTTGGCACAGTTTGCAGAGTGCTGCTCTTAAGTCATTAAGCTCAGTGTTTTTCTGGCTTTTTAGCGCTGTGACTACTTCGAGAGCATCTGTCAGCAGGACTATATGGCTCTCATTTTCACTGTGTGTTACCATTTCTTCCACTGCCGCCCTCAGTGCCTCTGCCTCCGCTCTGAAATTGCTTGTGTACTTACCAGTAGCGAATGACAGTGTTATTTTTCTGCCATTTGGTAGGTTCAGGAATGCTCCTGCCCCTCCGTTCTGTGTAGTGTCTGTTACAGAACCGTCGGTGTATGCATGGGTAAAGGGGGTTTGACAGCCCTTTATCATTTACCCTGACGCTAGCAGTCAGCTTTGGGTCGCTGGTCCTGACGCTAGCAGTCAGCTTTGGGTCGCTGGTCCTGACGCTAGCAGTCAGCTTTGGGTCGCTGGTCCTGACGCTAGCAGTCAGCTTTGGGTCGCTGGTCCTGACGCTAGCAGTCAGCTTTGGGTCGCTGGTCCTGACGCTAGCAGTCAGCTTTGGGTCGCTGGTCCTGACGCTAGCAGTCAGCTTTGGGTCGCTGGTCCTGACGCTAGCAGTCAGCTGTTTATCACTTGCCCTGAAGCTAGCAATCAGCTTTGGGTCGCTGGTCCTGACGCTAGCAGTCAGCTATGGGTCGCTGGTCCTGACGATAGCAGTCAGCTTTTGGTCGCTGGTCCTGACGCTAGCAGTCAGCTTTGGGTCTCTGGTCCTGACGCTAGCAGTCAGCTGTTTATCACTTGCCCTGAAACTAGCAATCAGCTTTGGGTCGCTGGTCCTGACGCTAGCAGTCAGCTTTGGGTCGCTGGTCCTGACGCTAGCAGTCAGCTTTGGGTCGTTGGTCCTGACGCTAGCAATCAGCTTTGGGTCGCTGACCTCTGCAGCCCATGCACTGCCCAGCATATTGAGCCCCATTATCGTTGTCATTTTCAATATTATCCAATCTCTTCTACAGCAGTATCCTCTTCCCTTAACTGTATTATCCTCTTTCCTCTGCAATATGATCCTCTCTTTTCTCTACCATAGTATCCCCACACCTCAACCGTGTTATTATTTCCTCTAATCTACGTTATGTTATCTCCTCTGCTAAATTATTCTCTATCCTCTACTATATTTCACTCCCCTCCCCTCTTTCAAATATAGATTGTAATCGGCGATGAAGTGTCATATACTTCATTGCACTAGGCCTTCGCCATGTCTGATCAGGACTGACCAATTGGCTACCTATTTGCTTAATCTTCCCTAACTATATCAGGTACAAACTATCGCCTGGGTTAACCGGAGCATGTTATAATCACGAATCGAACGTGTTTCTTATTGTAAAAAAATCCAAAGCTTTTAACAGCGGTTGTCACTCTAACCTGTCATTAAGTGAGGCTAGGTCGTTCTCCGACTGCACCGAGAGATCGGTCTCAGTCTGCCCAACTCATTGACATGTGTCGCACTCTTGACTTTCTTTCATCCACTTGTGCTGCAGTGCCTCGCGGGGAGTTGGTTCTGCTTGTCTTGTGTTTAGTTTGATGACTGTTTCTTGTGTGCTTTATCTTATCTTTGTCATTAGACAAAGCTCGGTGTTGTTGTTATTTTTCTTCTTCTTTTTCATCTTCATTTTCTTCTACTTCTTCTCCTTCTTCTTCTTCTTCTTCTTCTTCTTCTTCTTCTTCTTCTCGTTCTTGTTCTTCTTCTGCTTGGTGTTGGTATTGTTGTTGTTGTTGTTGTTGTTCTTCTTCTTCTTCTTCTTCTTCTTCTTCTTCTTCTTCTTCTTCTTCTTCTGCCTCTTGTTCTTCTTCTTCTTCTTCTTCTTCTTCTTCTTCTTTTTCTTCTTCTGTCTCTTCAACTTCATTCTTTTCTTATATTCTTTGTCTTCTTCTTTTCTTGTTTTTGTAATTCTGCGTCTTTATTTTCTCGTTTTCTTTCTCCTCTTCTTCTTGTTCTTCCACTTGTTCTTCATTCTTTTCTTATATTCGTCAGCTTCTTGTTCTTCTGTTTCTTCATCCTTATCTTCTGCTTTATGATCTTGTCATTCTACGTCCTAACTTTTTCGCCTTCCTCTTCTTTGTCTTCTTCTTCTCCTTCTTCTTCATTCCTTTCTTATTTTAGTCTTCTTCTTCATCTTTATCCTCTGCTTCTTGTTCTCTTGTCATTCTGTGTCCTTACTTGATCGTCTCCTTCTTCTTCACGCTTTCAATGTTAACTGTACTGTATTTGAAGAAAGTATGAAAGGTAAGCATGACATTGATAGAGCTTGGAAAGGAACTGGTACAGACAATAGACGGGTGAACAGCCAGTCATGCCATAATCACTTCGTCCCCTGGTCTTACTAGAGCCCTATAACAAAATAGTCTGTCCTTATAGGCCCGCAATGGTAGTGTTGAGAGCTCAATCCTGGTCAAAATAAACGAGGAGAAAACCACGTGCACAATATTCTCGCTTTCATTAAAACCCCAAAGTACCAAATTAAGTCTAAATGGCAAAATCCTGCAGCCAAACGACAACCCAACCTATCTGGGAGTCACATTTGATCGGCGCATGACATGGAAAAGTCAGATTGAGAGAAACCGAATGAAAGCCAGACAAAGAATGGCAATCATGAGGAAACTTGCTGGCACAAGCTGGGGAGCAGACGAAGGCATACTAAAGAAACTGTACACTGGAAGAGTGAGACCAGTTCTCGAGTATGGCATTTCGGCATGGACAACAGCAGCGAAGGCGAACTTCGATAACGTTAGCAAACTTCAAAACCAAGCCATGAGAATTATAACAGGTGGTATGAAGTCAACGCCAATTGTAGAACTTGAAAAGATTACAAAACTGCAATCCATGACCGATAGAAGAGACCGCAGAGCCCAGCTGCAGTCAGAGAAACTCCGAAGACTGACTGACCATCCAATGTACCAGAGACTAAACAATTTGGGAAATGGGAAACTAAAGCGGAGAAACTTTGCAGAAATAGCTAAAGCAAAGATGCACGAAGATCCCATAAACGCACTAACAACACCAAAACCCATCACTACTGTATGAAAACCTACCTGGAGGCAGGATATATTTCCAGAGGTGGGAGAAAATATACCAGGTATTGCAAACAAAAACTGCCAGACTGAAAAAGAAAGGAGAGATACTACCCTAAGCTTCATAACGAAAAGCTACCTAAGCATGGGCTGGATCCATGCATACACCGACGGTTCTGTAACAAATACTACACAGAACGGAGGGGCAGGAGCATTCCTGAACCTACCATATGGCAGACAAATAACACTGTCATTCGCTACTGGTAAGTACACAAGCAATTTCAGAGCGGCGGCAGAGGCACTGAGGGCGGCAGTGGAAGAAATGGTGACACACAGTGAAAATGAAAGCCATATAGTCCTGCTTACAGATGCTCTCGCCGTAGTCACAGCGCTAAAAAGCCAGAAAAATACTGAGCTTAATGACTTACGAGCAGCACTCTGCAAACTGTGCCAGCAGTCCGCACCAAAAAAGGGAAGTGGTACAGTGGGTCCCACCACACTGCAACATCAAAGGCAACGAGGAGGCAGACAGACTGGCAAAAGAAGGTGCAAGACTACCACAAACAGATACTAGTATGACGTACGAAGAGTCAAAACGGCTTATCAAAGCCAGATACATGACCAAATGGGAAACCGAACATACTGGTTACACCAAAAACGATGCGTATTACCAGTTGAACCGAAGAGAGCAGGTCGTTGTCTTCAGACTTCGCACTGGCCACAATAGACTGAGGTACCACCTATTCAACAAATTGAAGATAGGGTGTACCGACGAATGCCCGTGCGGTACTGGTAAAATGACCGCTGAACATCTGCTGCAGAACTGCCCGACATACGAGGATCAGAGAGAGCAGATGTGGCCATCACCAGTGGAACTGCAAGACAAGCTCTATGGCAGTGGCGAGAGTCTCAGGATGACCGCCGCTTTTTTCGAAAAAATAATGGTTACTGTCTGACTGTGTACGCAGAAGAAGAAGAAGAAGAGAGCTCAATCGATGTGAAATGAGAAAACGATCGATGTTTATGTCATTTTGTTCCCCATCATTTCGAATAGCTGAGTGGGCTAATATCAGTATTAAGGTTGTTGTTACAGTTGATGATATTGATGTTGCTAATTTTGTTGTTGCTTTTTGTTTTTCATATTGTTTTTGTTATTGTTGTTATTGGTGATATATATGTTTTTTTGTTATAGTTTTTGTTGTTGTTATTGGTGAGATATATGTTTTTTGTTATTGTTTTTGTTGCTGATATTGATGTTGTTTCTGTTATTGTTGTTATTGATCATCTATATGGAGTCGTTTCTGGTATATTATTGTTGTTGTTGTTAATATTGATAGATGCTGTTTTTTTTGGTTATTGTTGTAATTGGTGAAATATAAGTCGACGTTTTTGTTACTGTTGTTGTTGATCAAATTATTGTTGTTTTTGTTGTTGTTGATATTGATATTGTTTATCTTATTATTGTTCATGTTTATATTGATATTGTTTGTTACTGTTGTTGATATTGATGTTGTTTTTGTTATTGTTGTTGTTGATATTGATGTTGTTTTTGTTATTGTTGTTGTTGATATTGATATTGTTTGTTACTGTTGTTGATATTGATGTCGTTTTTGTTATTTTTGTATTGGCATAGATGTTGTTTGTGTTATTGTTGTATTTGTTGTTTGTATTTGTGTTGTTTTTGTTATTGTTGTTGTTGATATTAACGTTGTTTTTGTTATTGTTGCTATTGATTTTGTTTATCTTATTGTTGTTGTTGCTTATATTGATATTGTTTCTTACTGTTGTTGATATTGATGTTGTTTTTGTTATTGTTGTTGTTGTTATTAATGTTGTTTTTTTATTTTTGTTATTGGCGACATATATGTTGTCGTTTCTGTTATATTGTTGTTGTTGTTGATGTTGTTGTTATTGTTGTTGACATATATGTTGTTTTTCAATTGTTGTTGTTTCTGATGTTGCTATTGATGCATTGGCTGCAAATGTTGTTGTTGTTATTATTATTGTCTCTCAGTGAAATGTGACTGTTGTTTATAAAGGAAACAACTGAAATATCCAGGAAACATGGCCATGGTTTGACTTTGAAATTTAACTAGTTGAGTATGTTAACTCTAGAGTAAGTTCTAGTTGGATTTTTTTCAAGTGGCTGTTAAGTTGTATGTGTTGAGTGTGAAGTCAGAAAATGGTGCTTTGGTCTCTTCTTTTAAGGAGTTTGATGTCTTTGGGATTTACAATGGTCATTTGTTTGTTGATTTCTCTCTCAGTATTCCCCATTGCCCATCTATTCAGTGAAGCCTATTTTTTCGCAGTATCAGTAGTTGTTTTCTTATATCAACACAACCCATAAAGACAACCCCCCTGAAAGTCGCCGTATCGAGAGATTGCACGAATTGGTGCAGGCCCGAGATGGAACTTCGGGAGGAACCTGCCCCCCGGACATTATCTACCATACACAACATGGAAGTCGCTGGACAGACTCCGAGCTGGTGTATCACGGTGTAGGAGGAATATGGGGCGATGGGGATACACAGATGATACCACATGTGATTGCTGCGCAATGCAGGACACAGACAACCTGTTCACCTGTCCCAACCTCCAGGAAACATGTAATAGGTCCGACATGCTGGAGGCAAATGACAAGGCAATCCAGTCCCCTGAATACTGGATGTTTACTGTATGACCTCGTGCTTGGACAGGGGAAGTAAGTAAGTAGTTGTTTGACTGAATGTAACGTTGTTGATGTGCATTGTTGTTCTTGACCTGATCCCTTCTTAGACAGTCTGTCTTTCCCTTTTCATGTGTATTACAACGAGGCTACAATATCTGAGCCGTTTGGCTTCGCACATCTGGTTTCAGCACTGCATTTTTAGTGTGCGGTTTAGTTTACCTTTTCGATGGCTAATCTGTTAGTTAAACCTCGTGGTTGCAGTCTGTTTCAACTACCCTCTGTATAAGAGACCGAATAAGGAATTGGCCAATTTTGAGGCACTTTCTCTTATGCAAGGAGCTAGCTAGGATAATTGTGCGCATTCACTGCTACATCTTTGACCTCATAAACTGCTGTGATTGGACGATTAAGATCTTCTTAGCTGTTAGTCGACCCGTACTTCTAAAGTGGTTAGCGCAGTGGTTAGCGCGCTGGCTTCGCATCTGAGTGGTCCTGGGTTCATTCCCCAGTTAAGGCGGTAATGTTTTTTTCAGACCGCAATGGCTCCTGGGTCGACCCAGCCTTAAATGGGTACCGGTTCAGTCCGGGAAGTAAAGCGGCGAGGGAGAGGAGATGGCTACCGCCCTCATATAGCCGAGCCTTTGAAATGTGAGATCGCCAACACCTCACACCCCTACGGCAGTAATGCTATGGGATACTTTACTTTACTTCTAAAGGGACGGATGCCACTGTGCAGGTCATAGCTCTGGTATGAGCTGGATGTAGCCGGGAGAAGAGTTTCCTGCTTAGCGGGCTAGGCTCGAGAAGCTTAATACAACACTGCGTTGGGACAAGCGCTGACTGAGGGTGGTTAACTGATGTACGAGTCAATCTTAATAGGCTCAAAAACTAGAGCAAAGTAGACCTGCAGCCTGTTAGGCGCCATCTATGCTGTTCTAAGCAAACCACCTAACCATGGCCGGTGTTATGCCATGTCTTAGAGTTAGTCGCCTCCTACGACATGCTCTCTGTGCAATAGTGGTGATATTATTGTCCTCTCTGTGCAGCAGTGGTGCTACTATTGTCCTTGTCATACACAAAGACCCCGGCAGACCAATCGGGCAGATTAACACTCGAGCAAATTAACATCCTAACATAAAATACCAACAAGGATCCACAGAAAAATTTGCCAGATAATATCTTTCCTCAAGTATCACTCCATGTCATGAGAAATCTGAGCTCAATCATTGACCAAATTCAATCCGCGTTCACAGGGCAGTATTTAACATAATCTACAACATAAAACAAGGCAGGGGGAAAGACCCACTTCACCGTGCCTAAGTGGTAGTGGCTCAACTGTACGCGGCCCTCAAAGTGGCGTAAAGCAACATCAAGTTCCCTTCAATCCAAAGCGGTTGCCAGTGTGTATATCAAATATTGCAAGCGTTAACACGGCGGTTCTCGTGCCTTTTTGTTCCCCAGGGTCTTTACTTCACTTATACCTTACATACTACAAAACTGGCCCGAATATTATATACAGAGACCATCTCACTGGCCCCATAGAAACAACACTGGAAGAGAAACATTATAGACCTGTATGTGAACTACAAAAGACGGTGAAGTTTATACAAGAAACAACATTGCAGATATAGACAATATTTTAAAGTGAACGAAAGAAGAAGAAGAAGAAGAAGAAGAAGAAGAAGAAGTTATACCTTATTGAGAAGCCACCGAGTTAATGTTGTAGTTGTTGATATTATCTCTCAATGTGCACAGATGTGTAATTTAAAATGGAGACATTGGTTTAAACGTAAACTGTTTTCGCGCAGAAAGGATTCACATGTTAATATACCTTGCGGAGGTTGGAGAGCCTTCTACCCTAAATGGCGTTTTTCTATTTGTAAGCCTAACTACTACCCTAATTGGCGTTTTTCTATTTGTAAGTCTAACTTGCTTAGGTCGAATATCCTTCTACTTTACAAAAGGACTTTTCACACGCAAAGATATCTTGCCGAGATTGGAGAACCTTCTACTTTCCATGGAGTATCTTCACATGTAAGTCAACCTGTCTGAGGTTGGAGAGCTTTCTACGCTACATGTAGTATCTCCGCATATAAGTCTACTTTGCCGAAGTTGGCGAGTCTTCTACCATTCATTGGATCTCTCCACGTGTAAATCTGCCTTTCCGAGATTGGAGAGCATTCTACTCAACATGGAATCTGGAGCACCCCGGGTCATCGTAACCAGCACGCTCGTGATGTGAGGAAAGCTACTACAGCCCGGCACCTGCCGTCTTTTTCAGGGCACATATAAAAGTAAAGTTCCTCATAGTTGACATTCAAGAACAACAACAACAACAATAATAATAACAACAAAAAACTGACCCTGACTAACATAGTTTGATCATTATGTGTTTCGTTTTACTCTGACTAACATAGTCTGATAATTATGTTTTTCATTTTACCCTGACTAACATAGTTAAGTAACAGACATTCGTAAAATACTAGACAAATACAATCAACAAAACACAGACCAACAAACTCAACTTAAATAAGACCAGCATGGCATTCAACAACAACACGGGTATTTAGGGAAGGTCTAGGATAAGTTTTGGTTAGAATCTAAGGACATTTAGCAAAGTTCTTCAAGGGGATTCGGTTAGAATCTTTGTAAGTTTAGGAAAAATCTAGAAGAGGTTTTGGTTAGATCCTTAGGAACTTTAGCGGAGGTTATGAGGTGGTTTTGGCTTGATCCTTAGGACCTTTAGCGGAGGTTATGAGGTAGTTTTGGTTAGATCCTTAAGACCTTTAGCGGAGGTTATGAAGTGGTTTTGGATAGATCCTTAAGAACTTTTAGTGGAGGAATTTAAGAGGTTTTTGTTAGATCCTAGGGACTTTTAGTGGAGGAATTGAAGAGGTTTTTGTTAGATCCTAGGGACTTTTAGTGGAGGAGTTGAAGAGGTTTCTGTTAGATCCTAGGGACTTTTAGTGGAGGAATTGAAGAGGTTTTTGTTAAATCCTAGGGACTTTTAGTGGAGGAGTTGAAGAGGTTTCTGTTAGATCCTTTGGTCTTTTAGTGGAGGAATTAAAGAGGTTTTTGTTAGATCCTAGAGACCAATAGTGGAGATCTAGAAGAGGTTTCTGTTAGATCCCAGGGACTTTTAGTGGAGATCTTGAAGAGGTTTCTGTTAGACCCTAGGGACTTTTAGTGGAAATCTTGAAGAGGTTTCTGTTAGATCCTAGGGAGTTTTAGTGGAGGAGTTGAAGATTGTTTCTGTTAGATCCTAGGGACTTTTAGTGGAGGAATTGAGGAGGTTTTTGTTAGATCCTAGGGACCTTTAGTGGAGATCTTGAAGAGGTTTTTGTTAGATCCTAGGGACTTTTAGTGGAGGGGTCGAAGAGGTTTCTATTAGATCCTAGGGAGTTTTAGTGGAGGAGTTGAAGAGGTTTCTGTTAGATCCTAGGGACTTTTAGTGGAGGAGTTGAAGAGGTTTCTGTTAGATCCTAGGGACTTTTAGTGGAGGAGTTGAAGTGGTTTCTGTTAGATCCTAGGGACTTTTAGTGGAGGAATTGTTGAGGTTTTTGTTAGATCCTAGGGACCTTTAGTGGGGATCTTGAAGTTGTTTTTGTTAGATCTTAGGGACCTTTAGTGGAGGTGTTGAAGAGGTTTCTGTTAGATCCTAGGGACCAATAGTGGAGGAGTTGAAGAGGTTTTAGCTACATCCTTGAATGTTTATCGGAGGTCATGTAGAACTTTTTGTAAAATCCCAATGATGTTTAGCGAAGGTGTTGAAGACATTTTGTGAGCCTCCGAACACTTTTTGGGTGAGCTTACCAATGCGTTCCAGGAAATCCACAGATGTTCCCGAGACACCATAACGATGTCTTTTGGTAGTCCACATGGATATTACTGGAATCCCATAAAGATGTCATAGGAGTGTCCGAAGTCGCAAAGTAAACCACACTGAGAACCGCCGCCTTATAGAAATCCCACTTAACAAAACACTCGCGTTGTGGTGACGAAGGGAGACGAGACTGGACGAGACTTTCACCAAAACGATGCCTTGTCCTGATAAGACAATTTATCACACCACAACATTGCCGCCCCAGAAACGATTCCCATTCGCGCCTTTTTGTATCTAATTAATTTTTGGCAGTTGCAAAAACTGCCCAGAAATTTTGCAACAAAACTGTCATCACAGCTTTCACAAGAAAGACTAACACACATAAATGAACTGCAATTTTACTCGAGAAAGGTATCAGACGTGTAGCAACCTAATTATATCGTTATCAAAGACTTGACACACTCCGAATCCAATCCAATAATTTAGGATTCCTTTCCTAGTGTGTCGAACGTCATTGGTAGATAAAGAATGGTATGCATTATTGGCTCAGGCATACATTATTTGGTTTTTCTCAGAGTCTGAATTGAATGCCACGCTGGTCCTATTTCAGTTGAGTTTGTTGTTCTGTGTTTTGTTGATTGTATTTGTCTAGTGTTTTACGAATATATGTAACTAAATGATGATATTGCTCGGATGGTCAGGCAAAACGTACTGAAACAAACTGATCGGACAATGTTAGTCAGGGCCAGGTTAAAAACATTTTGATCAGACTATGTTAGTCAGGATCAGGTGAAACAAACTGATCGGACAATGTTAGTCAGGGCCAGGTTAAAAACATTTTGATCAGACTATGCTAGTCAGGATCAGGTGAAACAAACTGATCGGACAATGTTAGTCAGGGCCAGGTTAAAAACATTTTGATCAGACTATGTTTGTCAGGATCAGGTGAAACAAACTGATCGGACAATGTTAGTCAGGGCCAGGTTAAAAACATTTTGATCATACTATGCTAGTCAGGATCAGGTGAAACAAACTGATCGGACAATGTTAGTCAGGGCCAGGTTAAAAACATTTTGATCAGTCTATGTTAGTTAGGGTTAGGTGAAACATGCTGATCAAGACATCACCTTACTTCCATTTATTTCTCCCTCAGGGTATACTGTTTATTGGCAGTGTGACTAACGAGATGAAGGATCGACGTAATCCCCGTAGTAGCGAACGACACGAAGATGAAGCTAAGCATAGCAATACAACATTAAGAATCCCGGTCTACCTTCATCAGCACCATCGTAATATGAGGTATACTTCTGCAACCCGTTACTAATAGCTATATGCAGGGCAAAGGCCTGACAAAGAGGGATGTATCAGACCGAAACGTGCAGATATCACAGTTAAACTGTAATCTAGCGACACCGCGCATTCCGTTCTCCGGACTACATCCTGCTACTTGCAAAGCCATGTTCATGGTTTGGTTGCGGGAGATTGAGAACGGACGCAGAAGAAGAAGAATGAACATATAATTATTTTATTAAGATCGACTCGTGTTTGAGTCTATGAAGATCAACTCGTGTTTGTCTATGAAGATCAACTCGTGTTTGTCTATGAAGATCAACTCGTGTTTGAGTCTATGAAGATCAACTCGTGTTTGAGTCTATTAAGATCGACTCGTATTTGAATATGATAATCGACTCATGTTTGAGTCTATTACAACCGACTCGTATTTGAATCTATAAAGATCGACTCACACATCTGCATCAGTTAAACCAATCTCTAAAAAACTGGTTGTATACAGACTGTGTAGAGTCTTCTAAACAATATAAACACGTTAAGTTAAGTTTAGTTAAATTAAGTTAAGTGTTACAAACTTCGAAAGGCAGATACGACCATTCCTGTGAACAGAAAGGTACATATATCGCAATCAAACTGTAACCTACGAATAATGCATTCCGTTCTGGGGACACAATCCTGCTACTTGCAAAGTTCCTTTCAAAGTCCCGTAGAGAAATATTGTTAACGAACGAAAAAGAAGTTGAATAAGAAAAAGTATTAAATAAAAACAGGGATCAAGATGCTGCAACGATCAGCCATCCAAACCTAACTGCTAGCGTCAAAGTCTGCGATCTAGATTATAAATTAGATACATTGGATAGAAATTGGATAAATTAGACTATAAAATTTTTTTAAAAAATACAGCCACCCACGAGAACAAGAGAGCATAGCTAAAGAGAGGTTCAGATTAGATATTAGGAAATATTTTTGTAGTCAGAGAGTGGTGAATGCTTGGAATGCATTGCCACGGAAGGTAGTGGAGGCAAGGACAGTTAATGTATTTAAAAATAAATTAGATGCGCATAGCTTTTAGAGCAAGGTAATGTAACTTAAACTGGTTGGATACAGACTCTGCAGAGTCTTCTAAACCAGTATAAAGACGTTAAGTTAAGTTAAGTTAGAGCTGACATGACCTTTCTCTATCTCCACGTGGTGATCCCGGATAACAGGCTGCAACATGGCAGACTGGATAAGGAAAATGGATCGAAGACGGAAGGCTAACCCGACACCCAAAAATGCTTGCTGAAGTCGGATATGTCGGACCGGAAGGTGCAAATATCGCAGTCAAGCTGTAAACTACGACACAACGTACAATGTTATACAGCCTACTTTCTGTTTCTGTTTCTAAGAATCGACGTAACTGCACTCCCTGCATACCCACAGGTGCTCATTCTCTCTCATCAAATGGCGTAAGGTATGGATGCTGATGGTCCCTGTAGCTCGCTGGTTGTACACTCTCATGCACCCCACTGAGCTCGAACCTCGTTTAATGTCGGAACTTTGCAGTCTGTGGATTGCTGCTTCATCTGCTGCGGTGTCCTCATCCAGCAGGCGGTCATTGATTGATTTCAAAATGCCACTTCTATCCATCACTAATGTGCCTACGATGAGACCTTGTGATGCCCTGATGTCGGCTCTTTCATTGCCTACTTTCTGCTACTTGCAAATCTCTTTTCAGGGCCTAGTAGCGGGAGTTTGAGAACGTTCAGGGCTTGGTAGCGGGAGTTTGAGAACGTTCAGAGCTTGGTAGCGGAAGTTTGAGAACGAACGAAGAAGAAAAAATATATAAATATATAATAGGGAAGTGTATAAACTGACCATGTAAAACTACAGGGATAGCAAAAAGCTATGCGTGAATGTATAATATTGCTTTGAAGCCTCAACAATGGCGGGTCTAAAAATACACAAAGGAAGTGAAACAATTGAAGTATGTCACGAAAAAGCATAGCAAAGTAATAGTCATAATAATATGTAATACACATATAAAGGATGTCAATGTAATGGTGGTACTTAAACTAGCGAAATTCAGCGCAAGTTACATCTTCAGGAAGAGGACAGTCTGACGATGTCGCCATTTTCGCTTGTGATGGCAACTTACTTACTTACTTAAACTAACCACATTTTTTTTTAACCGTAATTTATTTACACTGGCTTAGAAGATTGTAGAGTCTGTTTACAACTGACATAATTTATTTTCACTGGTTTAGAAGATTGTAGAGTCTGTTTACAACTGACTTAACTTATTTATACTGGTTTAGAAGATTGTAGAGTCTGTTGACAACTGACTTAACTTATTTATACTGGTTTAGAAGGTTGTAGAGTCTGTTGACAACTGACTTAACTTATTTACACTGGTTTAGAAGACTGTAGAGTCTATTTACAACTGACTTAACTTATATACACTGGTTTAGAAGATTGTAGAGTCTGTTGACAACTGACTTAACTTATATACACTGGTTTAGAA
Organism: Ariolimax columbianus; assembly: GCA_036924085.1. Lineage (NCBI taxonomy): Eukaryota > Metazoa > Mollusca > Gastropoda > Stylommatophora > Arionidae > Ariolimax > Ariolimax columbianus. The sequence goes on along the minus strand of JAVGWX010000025.1, from coordinate 15,968,489 downwards.
GACTGTAGAGTCTGTTTACAATCGACGTAACTTAACTTATTTATACTGGTTTAGAAGACTGTAGAGTCGGTTTACAATTGACGTAACTTAACTTATTTATACTGGTTTAGAAAACTGTAGAGTCTGTTTACAATCGACGTAACTTAACTTATTTATACTGGTTTAGAAGACTGTAGTCTGTTTACAATCGACGTAACTTAACTTATTTATACTGGCTTAGAAAACTGTAGAGTCTGTTTACAATCGACGTAACTTAACTTATTTATACTGGTTTAGAAAACTCTATAGAGTCTGTTGAAGGTTGCCCAACCCGCACGCAGCGAAGTCTTGTCTTGAGGCAGATAGTGGGGGCAAACCCTATTAGTCCCTACATTGACGCCCTACAAATCAAGTGATTTTAGTCATTTAGTCTGAATTCATTATGACCAGCCTGCAACGAGAGTATATCATTTGGAGGTTTCTGCCGGTGGGTCAAGACTGTCTCTGCCACACCCAAGAAGTTACACCCAGCGACATCACATGCCTTTCTCCTGGCGATAAGATGAAAGCTGCGCATCCAGCCATTCTTCAACGTCGCATGGAAAGAGCGTGAAGACATTAACTACAAGAAAGGCTTTGATCGAGTCCTCTGGAACAAACTTCTTCAAATGTTGAAACAAATAGACACAACGCACATCCTACTTTAGATAAAGGCCTTCTGGCTCACGGGGGAATTGTTTTCAAACGTCATATTCATAGGCTGGCTAAATAACGGAACTTGCATTTGTCAACTATCAGTGCAAATACAATAGCGTGGAACGGGAAACAAAGATATATATACAGTTGGTTTCAGGACACGATTCTACGAAAGGATCACTTGCATAGTGATTTTCTGTGTTTTTGTACGGTTCATCTGTTTTTGTCTATGTTTGGAGCATGAATTTATCATAAACCTTATCTCAAAATGTTTCGTTATTTAGGCGGCCTTAGAGTATAACGTCTCATAGGGATTTTTTCAGTGATTCAAACGGCCTATCTAAAGTAGGCTGTGTATAAAGAAATCAATCATTAGGTTAATCCAGAGCCTGTATGAAAATGAACAGGCGATTATTTAAATCAAAGAAGAAATAGCAGATCCAGTGTCAATAAGACGTGGGATAAGAGAAGGTCGCTTGCTTTCTTCCGGTCTCTGTGACGTATATTCTGCGATGATGATGGACATGTCCAAATTTGTGATAGGGGTGTCAACATCAAAAGTATGAAATCTGCTTCGCTGATGGCCAGGACATAGTTTGAGAATCATTAGCAGCGTAGCAAATTTTCATGAAAACATTAACAGCACAACCAAAGAGTTTCACATAAAATAAACGCATTGAGGACAAAGACTATATTAATAGAAACACATTTTAGGCAAATTAATACAATTATTAAATGCAGAAATAATCGAACAAGTGCAGAAGTGTATATATTTAGAGCATAGCATCACAGAAGATGTCCGCAATGAGACAAAAATTAAGACAAAGATTGCATTGGCCAACAAGAAATGGCTATAGAGAAAAACATAAATCGGATGATAAAACTATAGAAATAATAATCATAGTTCATGTATGATCAATTGTACTTTATGAGGTTGAAACATGGATGCTAGAAAAACAGGATGAAAAAAGATTTGAAGCGTTTGAAATGTGGGGCTGTCGCAGAACGGAACGAGTGAGTTGAATATAAAGAAGGGCCAATGTCACTGTGGGCTCTGACGTAGGCACACATTGAAAAATATCGAAAAGGATTGAGTTGGTTGGGAAATAATTTACGACATGAAATATCTCTACAGAAGATACTAGAGGACACGATGTAGGGACATGAGGAGTGAGGTGTCTTTATATCACAGGAATGCATCGATATAAATGTACGAACCTATGCTGAAACGAAGAGAGCTACAGAGGATAGGGTCAAATGTTTAGACGTGCTCAGACAACCTTACGACCAGTCTTAGAACTTATCAACCAGGGGGTGGGGTAAAATGGAGAGACATGTTTAGACAGCCTTACAACCGGTTTTAAGATGACCAACCAGAGAATAGGGTTAAATAGAGAGACGTGTTCAGTGAACGTTAAAACCAGTCTTAGGACTGAACCAGCCAGAGAATAGGGTAAGTGAAGAGACATACTAAGACAACCTTACAACCAGTCTTATGACTGACCAAACAGAAGATAGAATCAAATGGTGAGATGTGCTCAGACAACCTTCCAACCTGTCATAGAACTAATCAACCAGAGGATAGTGTCACATGTTTAGACGTGCTCAGACAACCTTCCAACCTGTCATAGAACTAATCAACCAGAGGATAGTGTCACATGTTTAGACGTGCTCAGACAACCTTCCAACCTGTCATAGAACTAATCAACCAGAGAATAGTGTCAAATGTTTAGACGTGCTCAGACAACCTTACAACCTGTCATAGAACTAATCAACCAGAGGATAGTGTCACATGTTTAGACGTGCTCAGACAACCTTCCAACCTGTCATAGAACAAATCAACCAGAGGATAGTGTCAAATATTTAGACGTGCTCAGACAACCTTCCAACCTGTCATAGAACTAATCAACCAGAGGATAGTGTCACATGTGTCACGTCAGGGCCAGCGAACCATAGCTGCCAAGACCCTTCTACACCTGGATAACAGGCTGCAGCAAGACAGACTGGCTAAGGAGAAGGGATCGAAGAGGGAATGCTAACCCGGTACTCAAAAAATGCGTGCTGAAGTCGGATGTGTTGGACCGAAAGGTGCAAATATCGCAGTTCAGATGTAAACTACGACTCAACGCATTCCGTTCTCTGGACTACATTCTGCTACTTAAGCCCTTTCAGGGTTTGGTAGCGGGAGATTGAGAATGAACGAAGCCAAGCCAAGGCAAGTCATACCAAGCCAAGCCAAACCAAGCCAAGCCAAGGCATACCAAGCCAAGCCAAACCAAGCCAAGCCAAGCCAAATCAAGCCAAGCCAAGCCCCGCCACGCCAAACCAAGCCAAGCCAAACCAAGCCAAACCAAGCCAAGCCAAGCCAAACCAAGCCACGCCAAACCAAGCCAAGCCAAACCAAGCCAAGCCAAACCAAACCAAACCAAGCCAAGACAAGCTAAGCCAAACCAAGCCAAGCCAAGCCACGTCAAGCCAAGCCAAGTACGAGTGTTCAGCCGGGTCTATGTGTATGATAAGAAGAAGAATAGCTTCACTGCCCCACAGAGAGCATGTCGTAGCAGGCGATCAACTGTGTGACATGGCATAACACCGGCCATGGTTAGGTGGTTTGTTTGGAGCAGCAAAGTTACGGGTCCACTATGCTCTAGTGTTTGAGTCTATTGAGATGGACTAGCACATCGGTAAACCACCCTCCGTAAGCGTGGCTGCCAACGCAGAAGAGTATTAGAAGTATTAAGCTGCTCGAACCTAGCTAGCTTAGAAGGAAACACTTCTCCAAGGCTACATCCATCTCAATCAAGAACTGGGACCTGTACAAGGGCATCTGCCTCTGTAAAAGTAATAATAATAATAGCTGTCCATCGTTGTCGATGAGGACCGCCGACATCATCTTTGTCACAGATTTCCCTGTTGGGTGTGGGTGCGCATGTGGCTGAACAGGCCAATGCGGGCACGAAAACATCTGCTACATATCGGGCACACGAGGTTTGTAGAAGGTGATGGTGTTCCCGCTGCTCGGGATTACCGGGTCTCGCGTTTGCTCTGGGCTTTCACAACACGGTCGTCTTCACCGGCAGCTACACCCGATTTGACTGCGCTTCTCCAGTCAGATCTGTTTTGCGCAAGACATTCCTAGGTGTCGATGTCTATCTGGCAACTTTTAAGTGAGTCTGTAAGGACAGGACGACTAAGAACCAAGAACTAAGTAACAATTACCTTGGATGGACATATCAACCGAAGCGAGGATTCTGTTTAAAGAAATAAATTCCTGAGAGATTTACAAGCAAAAACATAATTTTTTTTTTCAACAAGCACACATTTTATGGGGTGATAGTTATGTAAGAGCTTTGCCTGGATTCAGTTGTGTTTCTGTTTTGAAGACATCCTCACTGGCATAATTCCTCTTCCACATAATGTTCGTTATCTTCATAAGTTGTTTTCAGTCATCTCATGATCAACATGCCAGATAAGCTTCGTGTCAGTATTCGTATTAGTGAAATTAGTTAGTTTAAAAAAAAATATATATGTTTTGTCTCTTCCGACTGACGAAGATGTTAAGGTTTTAATATTGGCTGCTCTTTTTAATTATTAATGCCCTCTCCTTTTTAATTATTGGTGTCCACTTTTTCTTTTATTATTTGATCCCACTCCTGTTTTTATTATTTATGTCCATTCCTTCTGTTTTATCATCTATGCACACTTTGAAATGACTCTTGCATGTATATATATTTTCTCAACTTATTTCCAATGTAGAAAATTCTGCACTTTTCCAGTCTGGGCGCTTGCAGTTAACACTTATGTTCTGATCTGCGAAATACATCAGACACTCTCTCTCTCTCTCTCTCTCTCTCTCTCTCTTCCATTCTTGCCCTCGATATATATTGCAATCCTGCCATTTCTTTATCCTTGTTCAATCTTCTTATCTCATAAAAAAATGATGTAATTGAAAAATCAAAAGCAAAGCTAATCTTTTAATGAACTGAAAAACAACAAATTTTGCATTAACAGCTAAATAAAACAAGACGAGAAAACAATAGAACGCGCTCTATTGATCATAAGGCAACAACTATAGCTTTCTTCTTCTTCTTCTTCTGCTCGTTCTTCATCTCCTTCTTCTTCTTCTTCTTCTTCTTCTTCTTCTTCTTCTTCTTCTTCTTCTTCTTTTTCTTCTTCTTTTTCTTACGTGGTCTCACTTTCTACCAAGTTGTAGCCCAGTGTCGTCTCACTTTAAACAAGGTTGTATCCCAGAGTCGTCTCTCTTTCTACCAGGTTGTAGCCCAGTGTCGTCTCACTTTCTACCAAGTTGTAGCCCAGTGTCGTCTCACTTTCTACCAAGCTGTAGCCCAGTGTCGTCTCACTTTCTACCAGGTTGTAGCCCAGTGTCGTCTCATTTTCTACCAGGTTGTAGCCCAGTGTCGTCTCCCTTTCTTAAAAGTTGTAGCCCCGTGTCGTCTCACTTTCTACCAGGTTGTAGCCCAGTGTCGTCTCACTTTCTACCAGGTTGTATCCCAGTGTCGTCTCACTTTATACCAGGTCGTGGTATATATTTATCTTTCGCCTCTCTTGTGGTCCGAGTAACACTTTTCCCCATTTTACGTCAGGTCTCGTTTACGCTGTCTATCCCAAATTTCTTTGGTCTAGCTCTAGCGTAGACCTCTTTTCTACCTTTACGAATAGTAGACCCTTTCAGTTATGACTGACTCAGAATGTGCAGCCTTGGAATGGTAACTATCATCATTAGTTTTTGGATTTCTTTGCCCTTGCGACCTCGTCCTTTGGGATCTCAGTGCCGCAAGAGCTTCTATCACCAGACAGAGATGTCTCTTGCCAGTATCGATGATAGGCATTTAGACATAGCATGGACAGATAACAAGACCTTGGAAGATCTTGATTTTGCAGACTACCTAGCGCTACAAAGTACCACTAATGACAAAACACAAGAAAATATAGATAGACTATGCCAATGGTCAGAACAGATATGACTTCAAGTAAACGCTTCAAAGACGAAAATCATGGCTTCCACAAGCACTACACCGGTTCATATCAAGCTACAGGGGAAATCTCGACAAAATGTCCAACACTGCACATATCAGGGAAGAAAAGAACACAAGATGGAGATGCCACGAAAGAAATTTCCACTAGAATTGCATTTGCCTCGTGCTACTTTAATCAGGTCACCAACATCTGGAAATGTTTGGCCTCCTGCGCCTTTAATCAGGCCACCAACATCTGGAAATCTTTGGCCTCGTGTGCCTTTAATCAGGTCACCAACATCTGGAAATCTTTGGCCTCGTGCGCCTTTAATCAGGTCACCAACATCTGGAAATCTTTGGCCTCGTGTGCCTTTAACCCGCTCACCAACATCTGGAAATCAACGACACTGAGCAAACATACCAAGCTCAGATTACTCAACTCAATCGTGATATCAGTCCTGACATATGGATGTGAAAGCTGGAAGGCAACAAAAGTACTAGAAAACAAACTAAATAACTTTGAAAATAAATCTTAAAGAAAATTATTGAATATACCCGGGGACCATTCCATAACCGATGACTAGATAAGAACAGAGACAAACCAAATATACGTGTCGACCATTATCCGGAAAAATGACGGACATACTCGGACATGTCCTTAGAACGGACAACTGTCTTCCATTGCAAGCACTCGAATGGACACCAGAGGGCGCTCGTAAAAGAGGGACACCCAAGAAAACACTTAGAAGAACAATCATCCGAGAGGGCTCAACTATGGGCCTCAGTACCATATAAGACCTAAATCAGTGGCGTCACACCGTTTTAACTGGAGATCATTTGTTTCTGCCGTATGCACAGTATTTGGCGCGCAAAGAACACACATATATATATATATATTGATTTGAACAGGATTCAGTGGTCTTGAGGTAAGGTGTTCACCTCGGGTGCTTTAGGTCGCGAGTTCAAATTACGGTAGAACCGTATTTTTTTTCTCATGTGGATCATCCGGTAAAAATTTCCTCTGAGTTCTTAGTAGTGAGATCGGACATCGGTGTACAGTAGCGCGCAGGTTAAAAATCAGCAAGTTTTACCAACGCCTGACTAACATTGTGACATCAGTAGATTTTGTCTGACCATGACTAACATTGTCCGAACAGCATGTTTTTATCTGATCCTGACTAACATTGTCCGATCAGTAGATTTTATCTGACCCTGACTAACATTGTCCGATCAGTAGATTTTATCTGACCCTCACTAACATTATCCGATGAGTATAATTTATCTGATCCTGACTAACATTATCCGATGAGTATAATTTATCTGATCCTGACTAACATTATCCGATGAGTATAATTTATCTGATCCTGACTAACATTATCCGATGAGTATAATTTATCTGATCCTGACTAACATTATCCGATGAGAATAATTTATCTGATCCTGACTAACATTGTCCGATCAGTAGATGTTTTAATGACCCTAACATAGTCTGATTATCATATTTTGCCTGACCAGAGGTTAATCTCCTCACCACTGTTTTAATTGGTAGTTTATGTTGTTTTAGCCTACTACGTCACCAGGCACAAGCACAACTCTACTTAGTTGTCTAAAACAACATATTCGGTAGGAAGCCGTAGCCACAGTTGTATCCCGCAGTAACGGACAGACACCAGAATACATCAGGTCAAACAAGAACTCTACAAAAAAAAAGTATAACTGTTCTATTGAATCAAAACAGAAACTCAAGTTTTAAATTCTGATTCAATTTGTGGGGTTGTAAGAATTAATGGTTCGTTTTTACTCTCAGGAAGTGACGTAAACAATCAGCTTTCACCAATTACTGTCTTAATAGCAACGAGTGAAACTGAATTGCAGGAAAAGCGTGACACGGCAAAGCTTCAAAGTAAAGATAAGGACCCAGAATTAAAAAACAGTGAGAAGGAAATGATAATCGTCTGACAGAAACGAAACAAGAACAGCCAGACTGAAAAAGAAAGAAGAGACATAACCCTGAGGTACATAACGAAAAACTACCCAAGCATGGACTGAACCCATGCATACACCGACGGTTCTGTAACAAACACAACACATAACGGGGGGGGGGGGGGGGGGGGGCAAGGGTATTCCAGAGCCTACCAAATGGTAGAAAAATAACACTGGCAGTGGCAACTGGAAAATACACGAGCAATTTCAAAGCGGAGGCAGAGGAACTGAGGGCTGCAGTAGAAGAAATGGTGACAGGCAAAAGAAATGAAAGCCAAATAGTCCTGTTTACAGATGCCCTGGCCGTAGTCACAGCACTGAAAAGCCAGAAAAATACTGAACTTAATGATTTAAGAGTAGTACTCTGTCAACTATGCCAGCAGTCTGTACCAAAAAGAGTAGTGGTACAGTCGGTTCCATCCCACTGTAACATCCAAGGCAACGAGGAGGCAGACAGACTGTAGACTGGCAAAAGAAGGTGCAAGACTACCACAACCAGACCCTAGTGAGAGTCAAAAAGACTTATTAGAGCTAGATACATGACAAAATGGGAAACAGAACATACTGGCTACACAAAAAAAAAAAGATGCCTATTACCAGTTGAACAGAAGAGAGCAGGTCGGGGTCTTCAGACCACAGGCCACAATAGACTGAGGTACCACCTATTCAACAAATTGAAAATAGGTGGCACTGACGAATGTACGTGTGGTACCGGGAAAATGACCGCTGAACATTTGCTGCAAAACTGCCTGACATACGAGGACCAGAGAAAGCACATGTTGACATCACCAGTGGTAACACTAGACACGCTCTATGGCAGTGTCGACAGCCTCAGGATGACCGCCGTTTTTTTCGAAAAAAATACAGGTTGACGTCTGACAGCGTACGAAGAAGAAGAAGAAGAAGTCCCAAAGAAACATAATTCCTACAAAATGTAGAGTAAAAGTCAATGAAATAGTATAGAAACAAAATCATTCTTTGAAACGGATTTCATATGTTGTCTCAGAGTTATTGTGAGGTCAGGAATTATCCCTGTACATGATTTCCGGTTTATTGTGTATTTAGGGATTATCTTCATCTTCTTTTTTTTCTTCTTTTTCTCATTCTTTCTCTTCTTGTAATCAGCATCCGCAAGAGACTAGCTTTCTGGGATTCTAGATATAAGAGCTAGGTGTTTGGGGGTTTTCTACTCCTCACTGGCATGAAATCAGAAATGTACGAGACTTGTTCAAATGAAAGCGGACCAAACTGCAACAAGGGAACACACGTATGTTGCGCATCATGACCTCACTTCTGGTGTAAACAGCACACACCGAATGTCATTATCCCCCGACACATAGTTTCCACAGCAGACCGTTGAAAACATGGCGGATATGATTCGGAATCCGTCCAGAATTGATCAGCGAGCGGTGATTCGGTTTCTAACAGCTGAAGGATGTCGACCAGTTGACATTCATGACAGAATGGAGGAAGTGTATGATGACCCAATTTTCTGTATAAATTTTGGCGATGCCATCTTCTGACGCACCAATATGCGCATGACCTGGTGTCGGAAGATCTTTCATTAACTCCCGTTCTTCTTTAAGAACCGTTGTCCAGTTGTTCACTCTTGTCTTCGACACACTTTTGTCACCATACACTGCCTGCATTCTTGACTGGACTGATTCCTTATCACACCCGCCATGTTTTCAACGTTCTGCTGAGGAAACTATGAGTCAGAGGATAATGAAATTTGGCAAACTTGACGGTTAGTATATGCTGTTTACACCAAATGTGACGTCATCATGCGCACCGTACGTATGTTCACTTGTTCCAGTTTGGTCCGCTTTCATTTGAACATACCTCGTAATAAAGTGCAAAACGTTTCGATCATCCATCCCACACTCCTCGCAGGACCTCCCGGCCTAGTGCCATAGCTGTTGCTGTTTACGTCCTCCATAAGCCCACGAATCCCGAAAGAGTCCCCCATTCGTCTGCCTCACAATGTTTCAGTTTTCCAGAAGGACACAAGGCAGCCTCATTTCTGTTGAATATCGAAATATGCTCTCGCACTCTGAGCAATTCCAAGTTAGGCACTCATATCGCATTCGAAGGCTGAGAAAACATATCGTTTTCAAGGCAGTCTGGCTAATGAGATGTCTATCTTCTTAAATCCGGGTAGTTGTGAGCATCACTCAGATGAAGCCAAGCATAGCACAACAGCCCGAGGGACCCAAATCCACATTCATCAGAACGCTCGGTGAATGAGAAAAGATATCGCAAACTCTCACTTACCTATCTTTTCAGCGCACATAAAATAGTTAACATACTCATTGTGTGTGGGATTCCGTGGTGAAGTGGTTAAGCCGTCGGACTCGTGATTAGGTGGTGTGGGTTCGACTCACAGGAGTTCTTTATGAGGAGTCCCCTGCATCTTGTAGTAGCCCCCCTAGTCCTCTACGTGCTTGACTTGCCACTGGGGTCGGGCGGCACGAGACGAGAGAGTGAGGATAAAAAGTATCGCAGTTAATCCTTACTAAAAATAAGGCTTGCAAAATTAATTAAGCTAACCGTCTACGATAGACGGCGGCCTTGCCTTTACATTGTGGGCATTCAAAAACAACTACTAGAATTGCTACAAGCGTGGGTTAATCTATCCGACATTGCGTATTACACTAGAGACAATCTACAGAAAATGTACAGAGCACTAGATAATTACATTTTAAGAAGTAATTACATTTACAATTTTCTTTGATGGATATTTTTTTCAAATTTTCAAATACATAAACAGTGTTTCATTTCTACAGGATGCAGAGCAGTGTGTGTGTATATATATATATATATATATATATGGGATCACGATGCTGAGCAGCGCATGAGCTGCAGTGATCAGCGACTCATAGCTGACTGCTAGCGTCAGGGCCAGCGAATTAAAGCTGCCAAGACCCTTCTACACCTCCACGCGATGATCTTGGATAACAGGCTGCAGCAGGGCAGACTGGCTAAGGAGATGGGATCGAACAGGGAACGCTAACCCGGCACTCACAAAATGCGTTCTGAAGTCTGATGTGTTGAACCGAAATGTTCAAATATCGCAGTCAAGCTGTAAACTATGACACAACGCATTCCGTTCTCTGGACTACATTCTGCTACTTAAGCCCTTTCAGTGTTTGGTAGCGGGAGATTGAGAATGAACGAAGCCACGCCAAACCATATATAAATATATATATATATTTATTTATTTAGTCTTACTCGACTTGTACTTCTAAAGGGGCGTATGTGTCTGTACAGGTCCCAGCTCTGGCATGAACTGGATATAGCCGGGAGAAGGATTTCTTGCTTAGTAAACTGTGTTCGCGCAGCTTAGTACTCCGCTGCGTTGGTACAAGTACTGCAGAGTGTGGGTAACCGATGGGGAGTCCATATTAATAGACTCAAACACTAGAGAAAAGTAGACACGCAGCCTGTTAGGCGTCAGTTATACTGCTCTTAACAAACAAACTACCTAACTAAGATCGGCGTTATGCCATGTCACACAGTTAGTCTCCGCTTACGACATGCTCTCTGTGGGGCAATGATGCTATTCTTGTCATACACCAAGACCCTGGCGGACTGCATTATACACACATAGTGTTGTTATTGATGTTATTGTTGTTGATGTTATTGAATGCCCATAATGAGGGCGGTTTACTATTTTGATCGCACTGGAAAAGGACGTTAAGTGGCGGGTTACAGTAGCTTTCTTCACATCTGAAGCGTGCTGATGAAGGTGGAAGGGGGTCCTGAAGGCGGTTGTGATATGTTTGGCTTCAGCTGCGTTTCACTCACTACAACGGGGATCACGTCGATCCTTCAATCCGTTAGTCTGCCATGAAAACAGCCCGTTTCCAGGGAGGGCCACTAGATAGCCGATGTGAGGGTCTTGGCCAGTAAGTTTTGCCTGACCCTGACTATCATGTCTGATCAGTATATTTTGCCTGACCCTGACTAACATGTCTGATCAGTATATTTTGTCTGACCCTGACTAACATGTCTGATCAGTATATTTTGCCTGACCCTGACTAACATGTCTGACCAGTATATTTTGCCTGACCCTGACTAACATGTCTGACCATTATATTTTTATGACCCTGACTAACATGTCTGACCAGTATATTTTGCCTGACCCTGACTAACATGTCTGACCATTATATTTTTATGACCCTGACTTACATGTCTGACCAGTATATTTTGACTGACAAGAAGTTAGTCTTCCTTCCAAAATAATCCTGTGGTAACAATAATTATTTTCATATTATTTACAATTTAGCAAAATGTAACTAGGTCCAAAATAAGGACTTATAATATGAGAGATTGCAATTCCTAGTTGATGTTTCTTGTTCTTCATGTACATTTGGAGTATTCATTTAGACGTAGTTTGAATGATTGAAATGCATTGCCAAATGAAATAGTAGGTGCAGGGTCAGTTAATGCATTCAAAAATTGATAGGATGGTCATAGTTATGTGTACATCACGCGGAGTAGAAGAAACTGGTTGTATTACATACTCTGCGGCGTCTTCTAAACCGATATAAAGAAGTAAAGTTCAGTCATATATATTTTTATGAATATTTGAATATATGTACTTCCCTAACATTATGGAGGCAATCAGATATCCATCGAACACGAGCACCAAGCATGTGCGTCTTCGTAGCCGAGCAGGCCGCAACGTTACGGAAAAATCTGCACATGTTCAGCTCTTTGAAACAGCAATAAAGGGGACTTGCCAGATAAGTTAGAAGGCGCCTAAAACATATTTCAATTTTTGTTGTTGTGCATTCTTCCATTTTTCTCTATTCCCCAAAGCGTTGTTCGATGCACTATGTTTTTATGTTGCGCCTGTCAGCCTAGTGCATCCGACTTCGACATGCATTTTATGGGAGGGTCTGTTTCCTGCTGCATTTTATAAGGGTTTTCTTACCCGGGGTAACAGCCGGTGCTGTGTTGGGGTGCGAACCCAGCACCTTCTGATTGTGACCCGGTCACTAAACCACTAGCCCACGCCGTCTCCATATTTCATTTGAAAGAAAATATGTCTCACAATCGGGGTAGCACCACATGAGACACGACGATCGCATTAGAAATTGAATGAGAGAAACAGATAAACGAATCAAGGTACCCTATGTTTGGACACCAGGTCCAGTGCACAAATCCGAAAAAACAGGCATTTTTTTTACAGACAATACATCCCTATTCTGACTAGTTCAGGAAAACGGTACATTGAAAAATGAAATGAACTTATGCATATCCCATGGATCTAACTACTGGAAGAATCTGCGCTTGGATACCTCTGGCCTTACATAACATGGAAGTCATTAAAGAGATTTTCAGCTGTTGTATCAGGATGGTACTAGAACTTACAGTTATGAGGACAGACTACATTGTCTGGAAGAGAGAAGAATTCGTGGTGACTTAATACAGGTTTATAAGATGATTAGAAGAATGGATAAATTAGACTATAACAAGTTTTAAAAAATACAGCAAACCACAATAACAAGAGGGTATAGCTACTAGCTGACTAAAGAGAACTCCAGATTAGATATTAGGAAATATTTTTGTAGTCAGAGAGTGGTGACTGCTTGGAATGCATTGCCAAGGGAGGTATTGGAGGCAGGGACAGTTAATGCATTTAAGAATAAATTGGATGCGCATAGCTTTTAGAGCAGGGTGATGTAAATGTATCTGGTTGTATACAGACTCTGCAGGGTCTTCTAAACCAGTATAAAGACGTTAAGTTAAGTTAAGTTAATGATATGGGGATACAAGTATGAGACACTAGACTGTGTAGCAAAAAAAGACCCAGACCACCCGATGATCGGCCATAACCTTGTGGAAACATGCAGGTTGACATGTTGAGGGCCAATGACAAGGCAATCCTCGTGGATGGGCATTGGACACATGTCTGACGTGGTGTTTAGAGTAGAGGAAGTAAGTCGGGGTGTACAGGACAGGGGAAGTAAGTTATGGGGCCCAGAGTAGGGGAGGTAAGTCGGGGTGTACAGGACAGGGGAAGTAAGTTATGGTGCTCAGAGTAGGAGAAGTAAGTTGGGGTGTACAGGACAGGGGAAGTAAGTTATGGTGCCCAGAGTAGGAGAAGTAAGTTGGGGTGTACAAGACAGGGGAAGTAAGTTATGGTGCTTAGAGTAGGGGAAGTACGTTGGGGTGTACAGGACAGGGGAAGTAAGTTATGGTGCCCAGAGTAGGGGAAGTAAGTTGGGGTGTACAGGACAGGGAAAGTAAGTTATGGTGCCCAGAGTAGGGGAAGTAAGTTGGGGTGTACAGGACAGAGGAAGTAAGTCGGGGTGTCCAGGACAGGGGAAGTAAGTTATGGTGCCCAGAGTAGGGGAAGTAAGTCGGGGTGTACAGGACAGGGGAAATAAGTTATGGTTCCCAGAGTAGGGGAAGTAAGTCGGGGTGTACAGGACAGGGGAAGTAAGTTATGGTGTCCAGAGTAGGGGAAGTAAGTCGGGGTGTACAGGACAGGGGAAGTAAGTTATGGTGCCCAGAGTAGGGGAAGTAAGTCGGGGTGTCCTGGACAGGGGAAGTAAGTTATGGGGCCCAGAGTAGGGGAAGTAAGCCAGGGTGTCCAGGACAGGGGAAGTAAGTTATGGAGCCAAGAGTAGGGGAAGTAAGTCGGGGTGTACAGGGCAGGGGAAGTAAGTTATGGTGCCCAGAGTAGGGGAATTAAGTCGGTGTATCCAGGACAGGGGAAGCAAGTTGGGGTATCCAGGACAGGGGAAGTAAGTCGGGGTATCCAGGACAGGGGAAGCAAGTCGGGGTGTCTAGGACAGGGGAAGTAAGTTATGGTGCCTAGATTAGGGGAAGTAAGTCGGGGTGTCCAGGACAGGGGAAGCAAAACGGGGTGTCTAGGACAGGGGAAGTAAGTTATGGTGCCAAGATTAGGGGAAGTAAGTCGGGGTGTCCAGGACAGGGCAAGCAAGTCATAGTACAGGACAGGAGAAGTAAGTTATGGTGTCCAGGACAGGTGAAGTAAGTCGTGATTCCCTAAACTGGGGCAGTAAGTCGTTGTATCCAGGACAGTGGTGGTGAGTCGTGGTGAGTATAGCAGGGGAAGTAAGGCCCTAATGGTAAGTTACGGCGTGGCCTAGTGGTTAAGTGGCACGGCTCACGATCCGAAGGTGCTGGGTTCGATCCCCATCACAGCACCGGCCGTTACCCCGGGGAAGCAAACCCTTAGAATATGCAGGAGGAAATAGACCCTTACATAACATGCGTGCTGAGGTCGGATGCACTGGGCCGACAGGCGCAAAATAAAAACACAGTGCAACGCACACCGCCTAGGGGATTAGAGAAAATAAGGCGAACGCAAAAAAAAAAAAAAAAAAAAAAAATTACAGTAAAAGCCATAAGAACAATACAATGGGTATACTAGTGTGGAACCTGTGGGTTATTAAACTGTTCTCGTGCAGCCTTTGGGCTAGTTTGAGTTGGGGAGCCTTTTCTGTAAAAGGTCACGTCCAAATATAATATGGGGGAAAAGGTGCAAAATAGTAGACTAGTTCATTTGGTTCGAAGTCAAAATAGAAGCCATTTCATTTGGGGGCTCATGGTTGAAGCTTAGAATAGAGACTTTAATCAATGGGAGGGGGGGGGGGGGGGGCTAGGGGGTGGGGGGAGGGGGGTCTTATGGTTGAAGTTTAGAATAGATGCCGGATCATTTTTAAAGGAAACTTGATCTCATTCTACAAGTTCTTTCCAATAACCTGATTGTTTTCCTTCGTAAACGTCTTTGTTTGAGTCGGGCTGCTCTTGTCAAAACACAGATGGTCCTTTAAATAACACCACAAGCTGGTGCAGGTAGCGACCTCTCTTTAAGAGCAGACTATTACAAACTGGTACAGGTAGGACCTCTTTAAGAGCAGACTATTACAAACTGGTACAGGTAGGACCTCTCTTTAAGAGCAGACTATTACAAACTAGTACGGGTAGGATCTCTCTTTAAGAGCAGACTATTACAAGCTGGTACAGGTAGGATCTCTCTTTAAGAGCAGACTATCACAAACCGGTACAGGTAGGATCTCTCTTTAAGAACAGACTATTACAAACCGGTACAGGCAACATCTCTATTTAAGACAAATATATCACAATCTGGTAAAGGTAGGACATCTTTTTTAAGAGCGATCTATCACACCCTTGTACATGTAAGACTTTTTGCTAAGTGACTATCACAAGCTGGCGCAGGTAGGACCTTTCTTTAAGAGTAACATATCACAAGCTGGAGCAGGTAGGACCTTTTTTAAGAGTAACAAATCACAAGCTGGAGCAGGTAGGACCTTTCTTTAAAAGTAACATATCACAAGCTGGGGCAGGTAGGACCTTTCATTAGAGTAACATATCACAAGCTGGAGCAGGTAGGACCTTTCATTAGAGTAACATATCACAAGCTGGAGCAGGTAGGACCTTTCATTAGAGTAACATATCACAAGCTGGAGCAGGTAGGACCTTTCATTAGAGTAACATATCACAAGCTGGAGCAGGTAGGACCTTTCATTAGAGTAACATATCACAAGCTGGAGCAGGTAGGACCTTTCATTAGAGTAACATATCACAAGCTGGAGCAGGTAGGACCTTTATTTTAGAGCAGACTATTACAAATTGGTACAGGTAGTATCTCTCTTTATAAGCAGACTATCATACTCTGATACGAGTAGAAAAACATTGGAATCCAGGGAGATAGTGATACTGAAGATACAATTTGATAGAATGGAGATAATTAAACATGAGATAAAATTTGATACCGCCGGATATAATGAAACAGTAAATAAAATGTGACGCAAAGGGAGATAATGATAATGAAATAGAATGTAATACCAAGGGAGATAATGATTCAGGAAATAAAATAAGAAAGCAATGGAAATAATGAAACTGGAGATAAATGTGATACCACGTTAGATTATGATTCTGGAGATAACGCGAGCAAGATTCCAATTAAACTCTTCTCCATCTATTGTTACTTGGGGGTTGACCTGATCTTTCCCACGATGTCTTTCACCTACTAGTTGTGTGTCGGAAACACATTTTCAGCTGGGTAAATTGGAATATGTCAAGGCGGCTGGAACCTGTAGATCCCTTTGTACAAAGAAAACTAACCTTCTAACTTAACTGAACTTCGTTTTACTCGTTTAGAAGTCTCTATATAGTGTGGATACAACCAGTTTAATCCCTTCCACCAATAATGAAACTAATGTGATCATCTAATCTATTTTTGAATGCATTAACTGACTCTGCCACCACGACATATTGTGGCAATGCATTCCAAGAACTCACTACTCTTTAACTAAACAAATATTTTCCTAATATCTAATCTGGACCTGTCCTTAAATAATGTGTAGTTGTGCTCTCTTGTTCTTGTAACAGTTCGTACTTTGAAAAAACAAACTTGGTATAGTCTAATTTATCCTTTACATTTATTAATTTATAAACTTGTAATAAGTCACCTCGAATTCCCCGCGATTATTTTATTAGCTCTTCTTTGTATCCTATCCAGGGTGTGTATATCCACTACAATTTAGGTCTCACCAATAATTTATATAACTTGACTATTACTTCCTTGCTCTTATGTAATATTTTTATTTTTATCATATCCAACATAGCATTAGCCTTTTTTCACTGCCACGTGGACTCGCTCCTGCACCTTACCTGTATGATCTATTATAACTCCTGGGTATTTTTCCTTTTTCATCGTTCTAATATTGTTCACTCCCATTATGTAATTATATCCATTATTGAATCTTCCCAAATAAACGTTTTCTCTGTACATTAATCTGCACTCTACAGCTGGCAGTAGTACAGGTAGCTAGTCACTTTACAAGCAGGTAGTAATTTACGTGAGCAGGTATGTTCTATGCTCCAGGACAGGTAAGCAAAGAAAATAAAAGAAGTACATATTCCCACAACAACAAAAATATCCAGGTATAACAAATACAAGCATTGCATGTACTTAGCAACATCAAGAATAAGCATCAAGAATAAACATCAAGAATAAACAGAGAAAACATGCATTTCACTTTTGTTTCAAATAACTTCTGTAAACAGGACAGGTAAAAAGAGCAGAATTGCAACATTTCTAGATTCATAATTAACTGAAAATGAATTTCTATGAGAGTCTTGAGAGCCTGTTTTTCCTGTGGCAGCTTATGGCTGTGAAGCATGGACGATTACCAAAACTTCTGGACAAAGAATCGAATCCTTTGAGTCAAAATGTTACAGAAAGATCCTCAGAATACCCTGGACAGAGAAAAAACAAACAAATGTAGACATTCGGCAAGAGTTGAGCATAGAGGAGAACTGGTTTATCAATTCCATTTTGGCTAGAAAATGTAAATACTTTGGTCACATCAAGAGACACAACGGTCTTGAGAGAACGGTGATGGAAGGTATGGTGCCGGGCAAAATAGAGAAGACGATGGTACTAAGATATCCAGGAATGCCTGGGTATGACTGTGGCGGAGGCTGGTATTTTGGCAAGAGAGAGTTTCTTTCAGACACACTGTGAAGGAAGCGACGTTCTACAAAGGACATGCTACATGATGATAATGATGATGATGAGATTCAGAACATGGAACAACTAAAGATGAAACACAATTAAAATAAACGAATCCCTGGAACATTTGAAAGTTTGTCTTGGCAAACAGACTTTAGTTGGTAAGAGTTTCAGATGTCTGTTGCTTGCGTTCCTGTTATGTCTGGGGTTCAGGTCAGAGTGACATAGACGAGCTTCGTGGAAGATAAATACACCTGTCAGTTTTGTGGCTCTGTCGAGTGTGAAAGAAAGTTCGAGAAACATCTGCCCAAATATGATGTCCTACAGGGAGGGAGTGGGAGAAGGAATCACTTTGTTTTAAAATCTTCATGGCATTAACATAGATTATGAGGTAGATCACGGAGGTGTAATTTGAGAGAAAACGATTGATGATGGATGGGAAAATATGACAGCTAGGATAGTTATAAATTATTATTCTGTATTACCTTTTCGCGCCCCAGTTATGTTACCATAGAGTCTTAGCCGGTACACCTGTATCATATTTGCTAATGTAGTTTTAGTAGAATGGAGACGGCGATAGATTAGAGCAAAGGTGCATGAGTCTCAAGTGGCAAGGAAAGGGGAATTCCCCAAACACCACACAGATTGCGGATATTACCGTAGCGCATGAGCGGACGGAGCAGGAGCGTATACAACTAGCGAGCTACAGGAACTATCAGCATCCATACCTTACGCCATGTTCTAAGAGAGACTGAGCACCTACGGGTATGCCCAGAGTGCAGTGACGCCGATTTTAAGAAACAGAAACTAACTGCTCTAAATTGTCATGAAATGACGACTAGTTCAGCCACGCTTCTGGCCCTGGACAGAAAACTACGGCTCCCCGTGACGCTTAACGGCACAAGTGGGTGAGACAACACAAGACAAAACAAAATGTCCAGGATGGACCAGATTATCACAATTTGTGAGGGAAGGAAGACGAAAACCTGTTGATCAGACATGTTAGTCAGGGTACGTACTGGCCAAGACCCTCATCCTAGCTTCATGGTAGACGCTTCCAGAAGACCCTTCCTCGCAGGCCTTCACATTAACGAGCTGTTTTTAGGGCATTTTGGCTAACACGGTGAGGAGGGGGACGGCGTGGCCTAGTGGTTAAGTGACACGGCTCACAACCAGAAGGTGCTGGGTTCGATCCCCATCTCAGCACCGGCCGTTACCCCGGGGAAGCAAACCCTTAGAAAATGCAGGAGGAAGCAGACCCTTGCATAAAATGCATGCTGAAGTCGGATGCACTGGGCCGACAGGCGCAAAATAAAAACGCAGTGCAATGCACACCGCCTTGGGGGTTAGAGAAATAAGGCGAACACAAAAAAAAAAAAAAAAAAAAAAAAACCACACGGTGAGGGATCGACATGATCGCTGTAGTAGTGACCGACACGCAGGGGAAGTCAAGCATAACACAACCGCATGAAGGACACCGGCCCACCTTGACCCGCACGCTCGGGATGTCAGGAAAGCACACACAAACGCTTCTAAACGTCTTTTTTATGGCGCACAAAATGGCAAATGTACCCATTGCGGCCGTTCCGTCAGCAGCACCAACAACAACAACAACACCGACATTACAATGTGTCTCCGAACTGGCCATAACGTCATGAAATACTACCTGTATATAAAATTCAGGATATGAACCACTAGCCTAAGAAGGCAGAGAGTGGGCATAACCAGGTGTACTCTGAGTTGTGTGAAGTAAAGAGTGGTGTGCCACAGGGCTCAGTTTTGGGACCAATTTTGTTCTCGATATATAAACGCGATTTGGTCATTGACTTTCGGATCCATGATTGCAAAATTCCTGGATGACAAAAAACTATGCAGTAGTGTTGATCTAAAGCAGAAGTGGATGTACTGAGGTCGGATTTATATAAATTTCGAGAATCATCTGCGAGATGGCAAATGGAGTTTAATGTAGATAAATGTACAGTCATCCACATGGTTAGATCCAAAATGGAACATAATTACAGAATGGAAGAGAACAGTATTAGAAAGATAGATGAAAGGGACCTAGGAGTTATAATAGGTCATACAGGTAAGGTGAGTGAGCAAGTCCAGGTAACAGTGAAAAAGGCACATGCAATGTTAGGTATGGTAAACACAAAAATATTAAACATAGGAGTAAGGAAGTGACTGTCAAACTATATGAAGCTTTAGTTAGAGCTAAGTTGGAGTACTATGCACAGGTGTGGAGTCCTTATCGTAGAAGAGATGTACACTTGCTGGAAAGGATACGAAAAAGAACGACAAAGCTAATAGTGGGATTCAAGAATTAAAGTTACGAGGAAAGACTCAAAGAAACTGGGCTACAGTGTCTATAAAAGACAAGAATTCGAGGCGACTTAATACAGGTTTTTAAGATAATAAAAGGAAAGAATAATTTAGAATATAACAAGTTTTTCTAAATGCAAACACCTACAAGAACAGTAGAACATAACTTAAGAAAAACTAAAGAAAGGTCCAGATTATATATTAGGAAATATTTTTTAATCAGAGAGTGGTGAATGCTTGGAATGCATAACCACAGGAAGTAGTGGAGGCAGTGCAAATTAATGAATTAAAGAATAGAGGGGAAACGCACATTTTTGTGTGCAATGAAATGTAAATTAAACTGGCTGTATACAGGCTCTCATGGTTTTCTATAAATGCTTTAAGTTAAGTTAAATTACTGCAGTCTGGCAACAAATGACATCAGCACAAGAATACTCCCATGAATTGACATCTATGTTAAAGCTTGTCGAAAATATATTGAGGGAGCCTTTGAAGCTTCTATTTTGCCCATCGGTCAGACGCATGCCCTCTTTCAGCCAGCCATACATTAGTTGTTTAGTGATATCGCTGTGGTCGAGAGGAACGGTACTCGCCTCTCAAAGAGATTAATAGAAACTGCGTGGGTTCCAGATCCACATGTTTCAAGCGATTCCTGGTCTCAAAGAGGTGGGACCAGAGTGTCTGTGTCCTGAATTACCTCCAGTCGTCTAGACTTAAATCTTGCCACTGGCCCAAGGTAGTTCGGGACCAGAGAGTGAGGTTGATGACCAACGCACTCTTTCTCACTATAATTCAAAATCATCAAGACAAAACCGCCTAATGATATTGCTTGCGATGGTCAACTAACTTTTAGTATGATAGGCATGCTGGGCACGCGCACGAAGTGGCCAGACTTAGTGATCTGGGTCTTCCGCAATAGGGCGTGGATGCTCGGCATTCTTACCTTCGTGAGGACCCTCATGTCTGGTTCCCTATTCTGGCATTGTATTCTTAATAATCCACGAAAACAACCTGTATGGAAGTAGTTTTCTTTTTCTATCATACCTGTTGTGCACAGAATGGGGGTGAGCACTACGGCCAGGTAGTCCAGTATGAGAATTGAGACGGAAGCAGTGACGTCAGCACTGAAATGGATATCTGAGACTTCTATAACAAAGGCAGTCATCGTGACAGACGCGGAAGCCGTTCTTCAGAAAGTAGAGAAGGGATGGCTTAGGTACGAGTGGATAGCAGCTGTTGAGGCCTCAAACCTCCAGGCGTTGACCTAGATCTACTGTCCTGCTCATGCCGGGGTTCAGGGGGCAATGAAAGAGCTATCATCATGGCTTCACAAGCTACCATCATGGGCACATTAGTGGTGGACAAAAGTGACATTTTGAAATCAATCAATGACCGCCTGCTGGATGAGGACACCGCAATAGACGAAGCAGCAATCCACAGACTGCAAAGTTTCGACATTAAATGAGGTTCGAGCGGAGTGGGGCGCATGAGAGGACGGCACAGGAGAGTGTACAACCAGTTAGCTACAGGGACTATCAGCATCCATACCTGATGAGAGAGACTGATCACCTATGGGTTTGCCCGGAGTGTAGTGACGTCGATTCTTAGAAATAGAAACAGAAATCAAGGCTAAGACAAACCTGTTGTTAGGGATGAAGTGTTCAGACTTCGTTAAGTCTCTTTTTTCCTGACATGTGCACCTGATCTAACGTTTATGATGCCAGGTGCTCAGGTGAGTGGACTGGCGTGAACCATCATTAGGAAACGAATTTTGTCAGTTAAGCTGTTCAAATGAAACGCTTTTACCGTGCATTGTCATCTCCACTTGATTATCTTTACTGCATTTATAAAAATGGGTGTGTGTGTGTGTATGTATATATGCGTGTGTATGTGTATGTATGTGTGTGTGTATGTGTGTTTGTGTATATGTGTGAGACAGGCAAACAAAATTGTACCACTTCTACACAACAAGTCTGAGACGAATACACGGCATGCACTGGCAGGACCATGTCCCTCACACTGAAGTCCTGAAGAGAGCATCCATGCATCGCTGCAGGCGGCACAACTGAAATGGGCTAGGCACCTTGTGCGCATGCCAGATACAAGACGGCTAAAGAGACTTCTGTACCGTGAGTCTAGAAAGGGCTGGTGAAAAGGAGGTCGCCAAACAAAGAGTTTTAAGGACAGCCGGAAGGAAATCTCTGAAAGACTGTCAGATATATTAGCGTAACTGGGGGGATCGGACTGACAAAAAGCAGTAAATGCAAGCGTTGCAGAAGGAGAGAGGCACCAGGTGCAGACAGCGCAAACCAATCGTCTGATCTGGAATGGATACGCAGGGAAACTAACCTCACCGGCAGCAGAAGACTGTTTGTGTAAACCGAACATTCCGTGCTCGAATTGAACTGATAGGCCACATGAGGTCCAGCCAACACCGGTACATGTCAGACAGTGCAAGCACAGTTCAAAGATCATGTCAGTGGTCGTCTTTGACAACGATGAACAGTTATTATAGATATATATATACATTGCAGCTGAAAGACACCATTGTAATGGAGCATCTTTTCAACTTTGCGGTCATACCAGCCAGAATCTACGGATGTGAAGTGTGGAATCTACGCAATGCGGATGCAGGGAAACTACGAGTTACCCAGCGAGCGATGGAAAGACGCGTCCTTGGGATCTCGATCAGAGATCGAATCCATAGTACTGAAATAAGAGAACGCACTCTATTTCAAGACGACGTGGAGGCTGCGCTGTCTCGTAAATACCACTGGGCTGGCCACGTTATGCGAATGCCAGATAACAGATGGGCACTCAGAATAACGTTCTGTTGGCCATATGATTTTACACGAACACGTGGCCGATGGCGAGATGGTCTGCTATGAGTGAGATACCTAGGTCCGAAATGGTACGACTAAGCGAAAGCTTATTTTATTGTATTGTATTGTATTGTATTGTATTGTATTGTATTATATATGTATATATATATATGTGTGTGTGTGTGAAAACGCCATATCTCGCGAATGGTACGACATACCGAGTTGAAATGCATTTTTACTGATTCTATGGTCTATATCCAGATCGACGCAACTATTTAGCTATGTTTTACCCTTAATGAGTTATGGGCTTGTGATTATATAGTTGCGTGAAGAATTCTGCTTACCGCAAATAATGATTGTTTGTGTCTTATGCAAATCGCAGACGGATCTGAATGAAGGAATGAGGAGATGAGTGGGTGGGCTGGAAGAAAACAGGATGGACGAAGACAGGTGTGAAGTTGGGGTAGATGAACAAATTGATGAGTGGGTTAATAGGAACAAGTTTGATGTGGACGATTTTGATGTGGGAGAGTTTGATGTGGAAGAGTTTGATGTGGAAGAGTTTGATATGACAGAGTTTGATGTGGAAGAGTTTATAGTGGAAGAGTTACATGTGGAAGATGAGTTTGAAGAAAGAGTTTGATGTGGAAGAGTTTGATGTGAAAGAGTTTGAAGAAAGAGTTTGATGTGGAAGAATTCTTCTTCTTTTTCTTCGTCTTCTTCGTACGCAGTCAGACAGTAACCATTATTTTTTCGAAAAAAGCGGCGGTCATCCTGAGGCTGTCGACACTGCCAGAGAGCTTGTCTTGTGGTTCCACTGGTGATGACCACATCTGCTCTCTCTGATATGTCGGGCAGTTCTGCAGCAGATGCTCAGCGGTCATTTTCTCGGTACCAAACAGGCATTCGTCGGTACCACCTATCTTCAATTTGTTGAATAGGTGGTACCTCAGTCTATTGTGGCCAGTGCGAAGTCTGAAGACAACGACCTGCTCTCTTCTGTTCAACTGGTAATAGGCATCGTTTTTGGTGTAGCCGGTATGTTCAGTTTCCCATTTGGTCATGTATCTGGCTTTAATAAGCCGTTTTGACTCGTCGTACGTCATACTAGTATCTGTTTGTGGTAGTCTTGCACCTTCTTTTGCCAGTCTGTCTGCCTCCTCGTTGCGTTGGATGTTGCAGTGTGATGGGACCCACTGTACCACTACCCTTTTTGGTGCGGACTGCTGGCATAGTTGACAGAGTGCTGCTCTAAGTCATTAAGCTCAGTGTTTTTCTGGCTTTTTAGCGCTGTGACTACGGCCAGAGCATCTGTAAGCAGGACTATATGGCTTTCATTTTCTTTATGTGTCACCATTTCTTCCACTGCCGCCCTTAGTGCCTCTGCGTCCGCTCTGAAATTGCTTGTGTACTTACCAGTAGCGAATGACAGTGTTATTTTTCTGCCATTTGGTAGGTTCAGGAATGCTCCTGCCCCTCCGTTCTGTGTAGTGTTTGTTACAGAACCGTCGGTGTATGCATGGGTCCAGTCCATGCTTGGGTAATTTTTCGATATAAGGCTTAGGGTAGTATCTCACCTTTCTTTTTCAGTCTGGCAGTTTTTGTTTCCAATACCTGGTATATTTTCTACCACCTCTGGAAATATATCCTGCCTCCAGGTAGATTTTCGAACAGTAGTGATGGGCTTTGGTGTTGTTAGTGCGTTTATGGGATCTTCGTGCATCTTTGCTTTGGCTGTTTCTGCAAAGTTTCTCCGCTTTCGTTTCCCATTTCCGAAATTGGTTAGTCTCTGGTGCATTGGGTGGTCGGTCAGTCTTCGGAGTTTCTCTGACTGCAGCTGGGCTCTGTAGTCTCTTCTATCGGTCATGGGTTGCAGCTTTGTAATCTTTTCAAGTTCTACAATTGGCGTTGACTTCATGCCTCCTGTTATAACTCTCATGGCTTGGTTTTGAACTTTGTTAACTTAATCGAAGTTTGCCTTTGCTGCTGTTGTCCATGCCGAAATGCCATACCCGAGAACTGGTCTCACTCTTCCAGTGTACAGTTTCTTTAGTATACTTTCGTCTGCCCCCCAGCTTGTGCCAGCTAGTTTCCTCATGATTGCCATTCTTTCTCTGGCTCTCATTCGGTTTCTCTCGATCTGACTTTTCATGTCATGCGCCGATCAAATGTGACTCCCAGATAGGTTGGGTTGTCGTTTGGCTGCAGGAATTTGCCATTTAGACTTAATTTGGTGTTTTGGGGTTTGATTGAAAGCGAGAATATTGTACATGTGGTTTTCTCCTCGTTTATTTTGACCAGCCATGAGTTCGCCCACTCTTCCAGCGATGTTAGGGCCTGCTGCATCCGATTTCTAGCTATGGTGAGATTCTTTTCAGAGGTCCACATAGCCAGATCGTCTGCAAACATTGAGCTATGGACTTTTCTTTGTATATTCTCTGTAATGTCGTTTATATACACCATGAAGAGTGTGGGTGACAGTACTCACCCTTGGGATACTCCCTGCTCGAGTGTCACCTTTTTTGCTCATCTGCCCTTGTACTTGTATAATGAACATAAAGTGACAGGACTACTCTGAAATACTGAAACGCGCCAAGATACATCCCCTCTTCTGGACTCTGACCAATAAGAGACTGAGATGGTAAGTTCCTGTGAAACGAATGTCAAATACCCGCATTCCGAACCAGTTACTCCTGAGTGAACTCATATCGGATACCAGATCACAAGGTGTGCCTAAATTAAGATACAAGGACATTTGCAACAGATACACGAATGATTTTACAATCAATCTAATGGGTTACAATCAATACATGGGAGGAGTTTGCAGAGGATAGAGCTACACGGAGAGCGACCTTGAGAACGGGCATCGATGCATCAGGAGCTAGTTCTGATGACACAGATGGAAAACAAGTGACGCAAAAAAAAGGAGCCTATACCATACCAATCACACTGTTTCTGTTTACACTGCTGTCGTCCCTGACAAACGAGAAGAGGTAAAATCAGCCACGAAAGTCGATGTCCCGCCAGGACAGATGCAGCCACCTACATCTCTACAGCAGACCAGCTTACTGTCTGTCAGACCTACATCTCTACAGCAGACCAGCTTACTGTCTGTCAGGACGGTAAAGGCCATAATAATGTTAACCTACAACACTGCAATGTTAGGTATGATAAAAAGAAATATTAAACATAGGAGCAAGGAAGTGATTGTCAAATTGTATAAAGCATTATTTAGACTAGATTGGAGTACTGTGTACAGGTGTGGAGTCCATATCGTAGCAGGGATATAAACGACATAACTGATTGTAGTTAAGAGGAAAGACTAAGAAAATTTGGTATACAATGTCTAGAAAAGATGTGATTTAATACGGGCTAATAAGATAATAAAGGAAAGGATAAATTAGACTATAAAAAGTTTGTCAAACTTCAGCCACCTACAAGAGGGCGCATCTACAAATTAATTTTTAAAAAAGGTCCAGATTAGATTCCAGGTAATAGTTAGAGAGCGGTAAATGCTTGGAATGCATTCCCACAGGAAATAGTGGAGGCAGGGTCAATTAATGCATTAAAGAATAGATTGGACGAGCAATGTTATTTTGGTATCAAGTGAATGTTAAAGAAACTGGATGTGTACAGACTCCAGAGTCTTCTAAATACGTACAAAGACGTTAAGTTAAGTTTAGTTAAGTTAAGTTAAGTTTAGTTAATTTAATCGAAGAATCACCGTGATTGCACACAGGTTAACCCATAAATAAGTTACACCGAGATTGGAGTATTATGTACAAGTGTGGAGTCATTTTCGTAGAGGGAATATAAACATGATGAAAATAATACAAAGAAGAGCGATAAAAGTGATAGTGGGATTCCATAATTGTAGGTAGGAGGAAAGACTCAGGAAAACCAGCCTACAGTGTCTAGAACAGACGAGAACATTCAGGTTTATAAAATAATCAGTCAAGTTTTTTTTCTCAAAATTCAGCTACCTCCAAAAACAAGAGGGCATAGCTACAAGTTAACTAAAGAAAGGTCCAGATTAGATATTAGGAAACATTTTCTGGTCAGAGAGTGGTGAATGCTTGAAATTCAGTGCCACAGGAAGTAGTGGAGACAGGGACAATTAATGCACCTAAGAATAGATTGGATGCGCATAGCTTTTATAGCCAGAAAATGTAAATACAATTAGTTGCAAGTAGATTCTGCAAAGTCTACTAAACCAATTTAAAGACATTAAGTTAAGTGAACACCACTGCCGACGATGGATGTGTCGGACCGAAAGGTGCAAATATCGCGGTAAAACTGTAAACTAGCGACACAACGCAAATCCGTTCTCCGGACTACATCCTGCTACTTGCAAAGACTTCTTCAGGGCTTGGTAGCGGGAGATTGAGAATGAACCCAGAAGAAGGAGCAGAAGTAAACACCGCCTGAACCATCTCCATTTGGCTTGTAACCAATATGAAACGAAGATCAACACAGATAATACAGAGACTATGTTGATTTCACATGAACAAGGGCAGCGAAGGCTCCACATCAGTGACATTGGTATCAAGCAAGTACTGGATTCCAAGTACCGAGATAGTTTGTTCACTGATCTCGATAGGTTGGACAGAGCGACTGCACATATAATCAAGAAGACGAACACTGACTATTATCAAATTACACCGATTTTGAAAAACTCTAGTGTTTCTTTAAACAATTTACAAAAAGGAAAGTAACCCATAGTATTACTGCCTTAGGGGTGTGAGGTGTTAGCGATCTCACATATCAAAGGCTCAGGTATTTGAGGGCAGTAGCCATTTCCTCTCTCTCGCTGCTTGTTCTTCCCGGATTGAACCGGTACCCATTTAAAGCTTGGTCGACCCGAGAGCCCTTGGGGTCTGGAAAAAACATTGATAGGACCACTCAGAAGAAGGAAAAGAACAATCTGAAGAAGAAGAAGAAGAAGAAGAATAATGACAGTTCTACTCAGATGCGAAGTCAGCGCGCTAACCACTGCGCCACGCGCTCCCTACGCGCTCCCTACGCGCTCCCTACGCGGCTTAAACTAAGAGTAGGCTGATAAATACACTCTATTTGCCTACATTGTGTTACCAATGTCAGTTTTGGTCCTTACTAGCAGCACACACGAGTAAGACCCAGATCTGTGAGATGCGCTGTGTGAGAAGTGTAGCCGGAAAGACAATCCGTGACCGAATCCACCACTCCACGCTGAGGCAGACAGTTGGGAAAAACTCAGTTAGTGCCTACATTGACTTTCAACAAACTCAGTTAGTGCCTACATTGACTATCAAAAAACCCAGTTAGTGCCTACATTGACTCTCAACAAACTCAGTTAGTGCCTACATTGACTCCCAACAAATGAAATGGTTTGGTCATTTAGTCAGATCCCATTATGACCCGCCTACATCAAGAGCATATCATATGTAGGTATCCGGTCCACGAACAAAGAGCGGACCAAGATGTCGGTGGATCGCTTGTGTCTCTGACTCTCTCAGGAAATTACCACATTTGATAGCAGGTCTCCCACTTGGTGATAACAAGAAGTCTGCGCATCCCACCTTTCTGCGACCCCGTATGCCAAGAGCAGTAGGAACAATAAAGAAGACGGCCCTGTTGACCATTTCTGATAAGCCTCACTCACTGTGCCATGATCAGAATGTCATCAGAGCTGATTTTTCGGGGCTTTGCCTATTAATCGCAAGATAAATTAAATTCGCTGTACAGGGGAAATCACGATCAAGCTAGATGATAAGGACTATTTTTCGTTTTCTTCTTCTTCTTCTTCTTCTTCTTCTCCTTCTTCTTCTTCTTCATCTTGTTCTTCTTTTTCTTCTTCTTCTTTTTCTTTTTCTTTTTCTCCTTCTTCTTCTTCTTCTTCTTTTTCTTCTTCTTCTTCTTTTTCTTTTTCTTCTTCTTCTTCTTCTTCTTTTTCTTCTTCTTCTTCTTCTTTTTCTTCTTCTTCTTTTTCTTTTTCTTCTTCTCCTTCTTCTTCTTCTTCTTCTTCTTTTTCTTCTTCTTCTTCTTCTTCTTCTTCTTCTTCTTCCACTTCTTTTTCTTCATCATCATCTTTTTTTCCTTCTTCTTCTTCCATTCCATAATTCATTGCGGATGAATGAGGACAAGACAATGCACCCTTTACCGGGATTCAGTGCTGAAACTACCTAGACATGCCATTTACAATCTGATAAATAAAAGAGACTTAACAACCCTGAGTCTATCGATAGCACCGTGATGTCGATCCCACCTTAACAAAATATAGCAAAACTTTTCTCTCATTTTAAAAATGTTATCCGTTTTGATGTTCATCGTGTTTCCATCTTCAATATACGCGCTTCAGTATTCTCCATTCCCAGAACTCAGTCAAATGTTTGCTGAAAAACTGGAGATATCGACCAGGTAGTGGGGGACGGGTGGGTGGGGGTGGGGGACCTGAAAGCTCACACATTTGTCTGAGCTGTCTTCGCGGTGCTCATCAAAAGCTGCGGTATTTACCCAAAAGATTTTCATTTTCGGTTGCATCAAAAATCGTTTTCGCAGTCTTACAATACGTCTCCATGACTGAGAGACGTGGCATGTTAGCAGGAAAATCGTCCCGCCCTAAAGGCAAACTTTCCACCGACGCATGCCTCAGCAGCAGCTTAACCGTTTGCCAGTTAAGCGTGAGAAAAGACAGACTCAGAGTTAAAAAAGGGACAATTTATTCTTACCTCGGAACATGTCGTCAAGGATGACGTGTCATAGATTCTGCTTCGCTAGACCTGATCATTAACTGACAGAAGAGTGATCAGTTTGATTCCTAGCTCCCTTGACTTTCATAACCGCATGTTCAATCAAATCAATCGATTAATCAATACAAGTTTTGTCATCTCTTGCAGAGTATAGGTCTTAAATAGACAAAGGGAAAGGCCGCCGTCCATCGCAAACGATTATAGCATAATTTATTTTGCTAGCGCTATTTTTAGTACGGATTAACTGCGCTACTTTTTATCCTCACTCTCTCGTCTCGAGCCGCTCGACCCCAGTGGCAAGTCAAGGACAAGATGACTAGGAGGTGGCTACGAGATGCAGGGGACTCCGCATCAAGCACCCGTGAAAAAAACGGCGGAGTCCGGAGTCGAACTCACACCACCTGATCACCTTAACCACTTCGCCACGGAATGCCCAGGTCTTAAATAGCACAATCGGGGACGGCGTGGCCTAGTGGTTAAGTGGCACGGCTCACAACCAGAAGGTGCTGCGTTCGATCCCCATCACAGCACCGGCCGTTACCCCGGGGTAGCAAACCCTTAGAAAATGCAGGAGGAAGCAGACCCTTACATAAAATGCATGCTGAAGTCGGGTGCACTGGGCCGACAGGCGCAAAATAAAAACGCAGTGCAACGCACACCGCCTTGGGGATTAGAGAAATAAGGGGAACGAAAAAAAAAATATAGAACAATCCAAATCCATTGGACTTTCACTCCAATCTCTAAAATTCTGCCATATCTATATCCTCTTACTCACAATTCGCTTCGCCAAGTGGGCATTGGGCGGTATCTAGTTTTCTTTCCTTTCGGACTCCAGTTCAGGGAATGACTCGAGAGCAGAAAAGATGATGATCAACATGCCGAGGTCTAACTTTTGCTCTCGTGTTTTAGTACATTATGGATGCCAGCAGGTCATGGATTTGACTTGACTTCCCACTAGTCGACCAATTACACTTGTGTCCACCGGATCGTGTTGTGGTTTACCATTTCTTCTCCTTCTTCTTCTTCTTCTTCTTCGTTCATCCTCAGATCAAGGTTCCGGTTTCTCTGACAAAGGACACTGTTGTTTGTAAGGCTGTTTCATCTCCATACAGCTTTTTGTCTCATATCTGTCTCACGAGGCCAGTATTGTTCTCTCTTTTCCTGCGTGAGCTTGCAGCTTTGTAGGATATGTTCCACGGTCATGATATGCTCCCCGCATGGGCACCTGTCATCTGTTCCAATCCACATTTTGTTGTAAAGCTGACCCTTGAGTCTGTTATGTCCAGTTCTCAGTCTGAAGATGATGACTTGCTCTTCTCTAGTTAAGTTATAGTAGCTGTCTTATTTTCGGAAGTCAGGGTGTTGATCAGCTCATTTTACCCTGAAGGCTTTAATTATGGTCTTGGCCTCATTATATGTGATACTCAGGTCTGTTTGTGGGGATGCTCCTCCACTCTTTGCTAGTTTGTCTGCAGCTTCATTGCCTTCAACATTAGAGTGGGGCGGGATCTACAGTATGACCAACCTTGGGTGTTCTGCTGAGAGCTGTGTCAGGGAGAATGTACATTGCTCGAGATCTTGATCTTTGTGTTGTTTTAGCGCTGCAATTACTGCTCAGTATCAGTCAGGAATACAATGTTTTCTTGGTGGATATCTTTATCTTGGATTACAAACTCAGCTGCGGCGTTCAGTGTCACCGCTTCTGCACGGAAGTTATTGCAGTATGTTCCATTTGTTAATACTCGAGTTTTTTCTTTTCCATTCCTTAGTCTGTTATAGACCCCTCCACCTACATTGGATGTGGCTTTGTTAGATGAGCCATCTATATATAGGGTTACCACTTGAATTAGTTGTTTGGATTATTTTGGGGGTGTTTTTCTCTCCGATTTTTCCTGGTTTAGTCATCGGCTATTTGAACTAGTAGTTTGGTTATGCTGTGTCGTATTTCCACCGTCCATTGCACGCGTTTGGACGTCATGATGGTGTCACTCCTCTCCATATTTGCTTCCTTCCGGTTTGTCAATGTGGCTGGGAATTTACATATGAACCAATCATGTACCGATACATCGTCCGGGAGAGATTGAGACCTGACCCGTTAGGAACATGTTCGAGACTATTCGCTCTCACGCTGAGTGACGCCTGTATCTATATAGCAGGACTGTTTTAACATTGGATTAGAAAATTCCGATATTTGTTTCAGCTTTGATTTATCTGGACGCGTATAAATTCGCTAAGGAAATGACGGTCACGCTCGCCTTCTGTACTCTTCGACCGACGTCATGGTCTGAACTTCCCCATCCTATCTACGATGAGCACCAGAGAAGTAAATGAGCTCCGCCTACAAGAATCTCACTAATTGTATTGATACTCGGGATCAAGATGCGGAGCAGTGCATTTTCTGTAGCGGTCAGCGACCCAAAAGTACCTGCTAGCTCCAGGGCAGTGAACCAGATCTACCAAGACTCTTCTCCACTCCCATTTGGTGTTTCTGGATAAAAGGCCGAAAACTGAGTAAGGAGAAGGGATCGTATAGGGAAGGGATCGTATAGGGAAGGGATCGAATAGGGAAGGCTGACTCGGAACTCACATATGTCGAGCTAAAGTCTGATGTATTGAACCGAAAGGTAAAAATATCGCAGTCCAGCTGTAAAGTACGACATATATCACATTCCATTCTAATGGCCTGCTACTTACAAAGCTTTTTTTTGGTGGGGGTGGAGGGAAGGGGGGGGGGGGGGGTGACTGAAACGAGCGAAGCAGCAGAAGAAGGATAAAATGAAGAAGAAGAAGAAGGAAAAAAGGAGGAAACAAAAACGTTAAAATATAAAAAGAAGAAGAAGAAGAAGAGGAAGGAGCATAAAACGAAGTAGAAGAAAGAGGATTAAAAGAAGATGAAGAAAAAGAATGAGATAAATGGAGAAGGAGAAAAAGGAGAAGGAGAAGAAGAAGAAAAAGAGAAAGAATAAGAAGGAATTTAATATAAAACAATAAGAAGAAAAGAGAGAAAAATGAAAAAAAAAGAAGAAAGACAATAAAGAACACTAAGAAGAAGAAGAAGAAGATAGATAAAAAGAAGAAGAAAAAGAAGGCGAATAAGAAGAAGATTAATAAGACGAATAAGAAGAAGAAGAAGAAGAAGAAGAAGAAGAAGAAGAAGAAGGAGAGGAACAAGTAAGAAGATATCAGAAAGCTACGTCTTCTATAAAGCCCAGAGCCCTCAGCCTTTAGCCAGAGTCCAGTTAATGCCACTACCAGGTCATATTAACACATACGGCTATGCTGCTGGCATAATGCATCTCTTAGGGCCAGATACCAACAAACAATAAGCACTCTCGTAGAGTCTAAACACAAGAGCATACTGCTGGAGATAAATGCTAACTTAAACATATGCTAGTCAGATTCGAACCCGCAGATTAGAAGAAAAGCGAGGATATAGAAGAAGACGTGGTAATCAGCCGAATGGTAAATACTTCGAGCAGATGAATCTCAGAAGCAGGGTTTAAGAAGATAGGGAACAATAGACATGAGTGGAGATTGAGCACTCTCTTGTAAAGTCGAGGAGTAAGGACAAATAATTGTGTTTTTGTCTTCCACATAAATTTGAAATATTGTTTTTGTTATTCACATAAATTACAATTGTGTTTTTTTGTCTTCAACATAAATTATAATTGCATTTTTGTCTTCAAAATAAATTATGGTTGTATTTTTGTCTTCTATATAAATATGTAATTGTGTTTTTGTCTTCTACATAAATTATAATTCTTTTTTGTCTTCCACATAAGTTATAATTGTGTTTTTGTGTTCCACATAAATTAAATTTGTGTTTTGGTCCTCTTCATAAATTTGTAATATTGTTTTTATCTTTCACATACATTATAATGGTGTTTTGTCCGCTACATACATTTTAAAAAGTATTTTTATCTTTCACAGAAATTATAATTTTTGTTGTTGTTATCCACATAAATTTTAAATGTGTTTTTGCCTCCAACATAAATTATAATTGTGCTTTTGTCCTCCAGATAAATTAGAAATTGTGTTTTTGTCTTCTACAATAATTATAATTGTGCTTTTGTCTTCTACATAAATAATAATTGTGCTTCTGTCTTCCACATAAATTATAATTGTGCTTTTGTCTTCCACATAAATTATAATTATGCTTTTATCTTTTTCATAAATTATGTTGAGCAGTAATCCAGTAATCCAGTAATCCTGTAATCATGTAATCCTTGTCTTCAGTTCCGCCTCACGTTGGTATGTTTATAATATACTCTGATGACCATTGTGAGACAAGGCGTGTCTCCACTGGTAGAATACCCTGATACCCAGAGGACCGTTGTGAGACAAGGCGTGTCTCCACTGGTAACATACCCCGAGGACCGTTGTGAGACAAGCAGTGTTCCAACTGGTAACATACCCCGAGGACCGTTGTGAGACAAGGCGTGTCTCCACTGGTAACATACCCCGAGGACCGTTGTGAGACAAGGCGTGTCTCCACTGGTAACATACCCCGAGGACCGTTGTGAGACAAGGCGTGTCTCCACTGGTAACATACCCCGAGGACCGTTGTGAGACAAGGCGTGTCTCCACTGGTAACATACCCTGATACCCCGAGGACCGTTGTAAGACAAGGCGTGTCTCCACTGGTAACATACCCCGAGGACCGTTGTAAGACAAGGCGTGTCTCCACTGGTAACATACTATGAGGACCACTGTGAGACAAGGCGTGTTCTCGCTGGTAAATTCTGCTCCAACTAAACAGCTGAGGTTCAAGGTCTCAAACAGGAGGGCAACATGATCTAGAACAACAATTCTGATTGCCACCATGTAGCCATCTTCACAGACTCATTATCTGTGCTGGATTTTCTTAAGGGTGGTAAATCCTCACTTCTGAGAAGTGAACTGGGTAGGGTAGCTGCTGGAAAGCGAACTATACTCCAGTGGCTGCCATCTCACTGGGGCGTGCCTGGAAAGAAGAGGGCAGATGGGCTTTCAGGGAAGGGAGGAGAGTGTGAACAAGAAGACAGCGAAATCACATACTTTGAGAAAAAGGGAGTTGTCCAGACTGTCAGAAGAGAACAGAACCAAACAAGAGAGTTGTCCAGGCTGTCAGAAGAGAACAGAACCAAACAAGAGAGTTGTCCAGGCTGTCAGAAGAGAACAGAACCAACCAAGAGAGTTGTCCAGGATGTCAGAAGAGAACAGAACCAACCAAGAGAGTTGTCCAGGCTGTCAGAAGAGAACAGAACCAAACAAGAGAGTTGTCCAGGCTGTCAGAAGAGAACAGAACCAATCAAGAGAGTTGTCCAGGCTGTCAGAAGAGAACAGTACCAAACAAGAGAGTTGTCCAGGCTGTCAGAAGAGAACAGAACCAACCCATCGATGACTACCACACCTCAGACCGGCAAGGGCAGGCTATCGTTCTTCGCCTCAGTACTGGGCACAATAGACTAAATAAACACATGTACAGACTTTGTCTGCCTTCTTCACGCTGTGTACGTGTGGGACAGGTGAACAAACTACCGAGCATGTTTTGCATGACCGTCCTCTGTATGGTCAGTTAAGGAGGATACACTGGCCAAATGATTGGACACTACAATCAAAGCTGAATGGAGCTAAAGAGAAGCTACAGTCAACGGTCGAGTTCATCGCAGAAACTTGTCTGATGGTGTAGACATCTAAGATGTGATCTCAAAAAGAAAGAGAACAATTTTCACCTCATTGCGGGAATCTTCAATTAGATTTGCCCTAAAATTGTAATTTTCTGTACCTGTTCGACTGTTTCTCAATTGATAACATTTATTAGCCTATATTGTTTGTCTTCAATGTGTTTATTTTCCTGCCAAACTCGTTGGTCAGGTCAGGTCAGGTCATCCCGTAACCGGTGACGTCGTTGGGGCACACATGAAGACATCCCCACAATACATAGCCACCCTTCTCTGTCAGCGGCCGCTTCCTGTGCCTCTTCTATACCATTCTTGTACGTTGTCCCCCGAACCTCTTTTTGAGACGGCCTCTTCGTTGTCTGCCTTGCACCTTTCCGTGGAGGATTGTATTTGTAAGACTATTTGATCTCGATATGTGACCGTACCAAATACAAAACTTTCGTTGACTGCTATTAATCTTTTTAATCAGTTTTTGTAACGTTGCTACCGATCCTCCCAAAGTAAAAAGGAAGACCGGGCGATTAGTGTTGTGTAACATATAGATTAGTCAGTTGCAGCTGTAAAATCATTTACATTTTACACTAACATATTATTCAGAAGTACCTATCCTCTGAGAGGAATCTACGCTCCTGAACAATATGTGATGTAAACGGTTACCCCATGATGTGGGTTGTGCATGAGTATTGCAATATCATGGTGCAATAGACACTACTACAAAAACCACTACAGACAGAACACATCAATACAGATTGCACGTTAACAGAACGGTTACTGACCTTGTCAGTTCCGGCAAAGAGATAGATTATTGCCCCTGCCCTTATAAGCTCATGTGTACAAGTCCTACAGTTAGAGACAGGGACAGAAGCGACGCAACGAGCCAGTCACTCAACCAAACATTGCCTCAGACATCGTAAAGGAGTATGTTATATTTCAATGTATCATTCCTTCTTTTATCTTCTGAAGTAGAAGTTGGGCTCCATCTTGGCTTCAAGGTTCCTTCCATTTTTATCGTAACCACCACTTGAGAGTTCGAAGATGCAGAGTGAATGGACCGAAACCAGCGAGTGACGTAGCAGGATGGCTGCATTAGGGTCAGTGATCCATAACTTATCAAGACTTTATTCTGCCTCCATGTTCCGGTCCTGAAGACTGGCTGCAACTAAGCAGCCTGGCTACGAGATTAGGGATCAAAGAGGGATTTGAAATTCAGCCCTAAACATGCCGTGTTGAAATCAGATGTGTCGAACAGAAAGATGCAAATATCGCTGCCTAGCTGTAAATTAAGTCACGATAGCATAAAAGTTCTTTTTAGTGCGAGCGATGAGGGGGAAGAAGAAGAAGAAGAAGAAGAAGAAGAAGAAGAAGAGAAAAAAAAGAGTAAAACAAGAAGAAGAAGAAATAAAAAGAAGAAGACGAAGAAGAAGAGGAGGAAGAATAAGAATAAGAAGAAAGGAAGAGAATAATAATAATAATAATAAGAAGAAGACGAACAAGAAAAGGAAAAACAAAAAGGAGAAGAAAAAACAGATGAAAAAAAATTGAAGAAGATGAAAAAGAGGAAGAGAACGAACAAGGCGAAAAAAGAAAAAGAAGAAGAAGAATAAGAAGACATTAAGTGAAGTGAAGAAGAATAACAATAAAAAGAAGGCGAAGAGAAGAAGAAGAACAAAAAGAAGAAGAAGAAAAAGAAAAGGAAGAACAGAGATGGAAAAGAAGAAGTAAAAGGCGAAGAAGAAGTTGAAGAAGAAGAAGAAAAAAACAACAACAACAACAACAGCGACAAGACAAAGAAGAATACACAGGAAAACAACAAAACGACAATTTGAACATCGTACAGTAAATACTCGAATATTTCAGTAGACCACTCTTCTCTTGTCTCTTCAGAAGGGGACTTGCTCCACTGCCAGCACTAACGTTTGGGGTTTCCTTGCTAGATCGACGTCTGCTTTCGCTTGTCCCGTTTAGGGATACATGGAGCTGGTCTTGGGTCTGCTGTGTAATGTCCGTTTTTTTGTGCTTTCCTATATGTATAGTCTATCAGGTTGAGCACGTTGGGTTTGGAAACCGTATTCCTAAACCCCTAGGTCACAGACACATCCCTTCCATCCTAGAAAGAGTACACCTTTCTGTTAGTTGCCTCTAACACTATGCTCGGCCTGGAGCAAACATTAATTATTTTTGTGTTTCTGTTTTGCGTTTGCCTTATCTATCTATTCCCGAAGACTGTGGTTTTTATTTTGCGCCTGTCGGCCCAGTGCATCCGACTTCAGCCTGCATTTTATGTAAGGGTCTGCTTCCTCCTGCATTTTCTAAGGGTTTGCTTCCTCTGGGTAACGACCGGTGCTGTGATGGGGATCGAACCCAACACCTTCTGGTTGTGAGCCGTGTCACTTAACCACTAGCCCACGCTGTCCCCAGTCCACGCCGTCCCAATTAAATTTAAGATGTATTGCAACCCCCCCCCCCCCCCCCCCACACACACACACGCACATACATGTTGTTCGTCCATCACATGTGATGAATACCACTCTCTGTGTTCAGCCGTATGGATAGTCTTTTCTCTTGATGTGTCCATTGACGTAGAAGAATTGTTCGGTGATTTGGATTAAAGTGAGGCCTAAGCTGCGTCTTTTGTCAACCTCACTCTCTCGTCCTGAACTACCTTTCTCCAGTTGCTAAACATTATCTACACAAATAGATAGAGCATAGGATGCAAATTTTTCCTCAGGGCTTACTCCAGAAGCCTTTCCCGTAAACAGGTATCCCGCAAGGCAGCGGAAGGATGTAGTACCTTTCCCATAACCGCAATAGATCGTAGGGACATCACTCAGCGTGTGAGTCATGTGTCGAGCATCTCTCCCGGGTCGTGTTTTAGTCCATTATAGTCGTGTCTAAATTTCACAGTCACATCAAAACCGACGTTGTCTGCAGCTAGGGCGAAGGGCGCTAATCTCGTTAAGTTCAGCCGGGTAAACTAGACCGTGAAAATACGACACAGGTTTAAGCGTAGTACTAACTCATTTAGGCGATGTCCAGGCTGGGATATTCGAAGGAAGAAAACATAAAAAACGAACGAATTAACTAGTCCAAATGGAAAACAACGAACACGCACACAAAAACATAATCGCACATGGATAAGAACACACACGAACTCGCTCGCACACACACACACACAAACACACAGAAACCTGCACACACATACAAACACGCACACGAACGTACACACACACACACACACACGTACACACACACACAAACGCACAGAAAACACACACACAAACGCACAGAGAAACACACATGAACTCGCACGCACAAACACACATACACACCAGAACACTAGATCACACACGAACAAACACGCACACACATAACACGCGTACACAAAACACGCGTACACAAAACACGCGTACATAAACTACAAGCTTTCAATCAATGCTCGTTGCGCAATTTAGGGCATAAATCAATGACAACCCTCATCCGGCGAGTTCTATTTCAGCTGCCCGTTCTGCCTCTCTCCACTTGAGGAACAGGGACCGAACTTTATTTTCAGTCTATCCTCCATGCATTTTTTGGTCTTCATCTCTTCCTCTTCCCATGGGACCTGTCTGGCCACGTTTGATGGTGGTTTCCCGTAGCGTGTGTCCTTTCAAATCTGGCAAAGATGGCGCCGTAACTGGCTGCGAGTCTACATTTCTCTACTGTTTTGGATCATTATGGATGCCGCCAGACCACGGCGCTACGCTTATACCTGTGTCGTATCTCACGGGTTAGTTCTGCTGGTTCACCTTCACGAATATGGCGTGTCGGAATTTTAGATGCTACTATGATGAACTGAATACAGCTAGGGAGAGATGCCAGACTCACTCACACGCTGAGTGTTGTCCATACGACCTCTTGTGGTTATCGAAAAGGCACGACAAACTGCGTTAGATGCCTTCCCACCTTTCTACCCTGCGGGTTACATGTTTACGGAAAGGCTTCGGTGGTAACCCTGAAGCAAAATCTGCATCCTATGCTTTCTCCAGTCGTCTCGATGAATGTATTGCCACTGGCAAAAGGTAGCTTAGACTCTGTGATTGAGGTTGACAAAAGGCGCAGTTTCTTCCTCACTTTAATCCAAATCTCTGCGCAAGTCACCCATTTCAGCGGACACATCAAGACACGGCTGAACAAAGAGAGTGGTCTTCATCACTTGTGATGGACAAACTATCAGTGTCATTTCCAACTTCATCTCCTACATTTGTTCTGTTTCTCTAATGATTGTTGCTGTCATCTCTTCCCTAGATCTTCGATCCTCAATATCTCTTGCCATCCAACACCCATCATCATCTGTTTACATTTATTGATGATCGAACTTTCTTTGCATTGCCTTTGTCGGCACAAATGCAATTCTATTTGTGTTGTGTACACACGCACAAACACACAAACAGACACACGCGCACGCGTGCAAACACATACACAAACGCATACCCACCAACACTCACACACGCCCCCACACACACAGACACGCACAGTAAGTACAACTACACTTGTTTAAATTTCTGTAATAACAAAATAATCGATATGCCTCGTATTTAGCAAACACACTGAATCTTTCTGCAGGGCACTAGAGTGCCACATCCATGGTAATTATTGTGTTATCGCTCACAAGAAATCCCCAAAATGTCTTTGTCGGCAACAAATAATAGCCAAACTATAAACAGACACATTATTTTATCAAATATCAATGACATTACATGGCACAAATATAACATACGTTGTCGATCTATGTGTCAGAGACACTGAAATCATGACATCGTCAGCTGTCAGTGGTAGATCGGGTTTTGCAACATCACGAACGTCGCTCCAGGCGATGTGAAAGGACAATATGGTTCCAATTTTCTAGCTCAGCAGAAGATCTCGCATTTAACATGCTTGATCCGCCATTTTTAGCTCATGCGCGTGAGCTAATGAGTGTGAAATTAAATTTTTAAATGTTTTATTCTCACTTGCATTTCCTCTGTCAAGTCAAGAACAGGCAGACACTGGTTTACTTCGCTCGGGATATTTTACTTAACGAACTTTCGTAATTCGAATCGGCGTAAAATGAACACATAACTGCTATGTAATTCAATTGAACGACAATGTCTTGTATCAAGTATACCATTATTTAAACATCTATCCGGGTCAAGATGCTGAGAAGCGCATGAGCTGCAGCGGTCAGCTACATAAATCTGACCGCTAGCGTCACGAACAGGGAACCAGAGCTGCCAAGGCCCTTTTTCACCTCCATACGATGATCCTGGATAACATACTGCAACAGAGCAGACTCACTAAGCAGAAAGGATCGAAGAGGGAACTCTAACCCGGTACACCAAAAATGCCTGCTGACGTCGGATGTGTTGGACCAAAAAGTGCAGATATCGTTGCCAAGCTGTAAACTACGACAAAACGCATTCCGTTCTAAAGACTACATTCTGATACTTGTCCTTTTCAGAGCTTGGTAGCGGGAGATTGAAATCGAATAAAGCCAATCAAAATCTATCAATCGCGTTTATTAGATCCAGCGGAGCATAGGCCCTCAAAATATCCATACGCCTTTATGTCTTATGTCAATTATGAAATCAATAAATCGAACAACGTAGTCGTGAGAGCCACGAAGATGAAGCCAAGCATAGCACAACTACCTGGAGGATAGCGGTCCACTTTCATCAGAATGCTCGGGATGTCAAGAAAGCTACAACAACCCGCCACTTAACATCCTATTCAGGGCGCACAAAAGGGTAAACGTACTCATTGTGGGCATTCCACAACAAATCAATAAATTACAGCCTTTTGGTGGAAAGGCCA
This sequence comes from Ariolimax columbianus, assembly GCA_036924085.1. Lineage (NCBI taxonomy): Eukaryota > Metazoa > Mollusca > Gastropoda > Stylommatophora > Arionidae > Ariolimax > Ariolimax columbianus. The sequence continues at coordinate 15,926,969 of JAVGWX010000025.1, read as the reverse complement.
TCGACAACATCCCGCCATCTTGTACAGTCCTGGGCTGGGACAACATCCCGTCAGCTTGTGCAGTCCTGGGCTGGGGCAACATCCCGTCAGCTTGTGCAGTCCTGGGCTGGGACAACATCCCGCCACCTTGTACAGTCCTGGGCTAGGACAACATCCCGTCAGCTTGTGCAGTCCTGGGCTGGGACAACATCCCGCCACCTTGTACAGTCCTGGGCTGGGACAACATCCCGCCAGCTTGTACAGTCCTGGGCTGGGACAACTTCCCGCCAGCTTGTACAGTCCTAGGCTCTGACAACATCCCGCCAGCTTGTACAGTCCTAGGCTCTGACAACATCCCGCCAACTTGTACAGTCCTAGGCTCTGACAACATCCCGCCAGCTTGTACAGTCCTAGGCTCTGACAACATCCCGCCAGCTTGTACAGTCCTAGGCTCTGACAACATCCAGCCAGCTTGTACAGTCCTAGGCTCTGACAACATCCAGCCAGCTTGTACAGTCCTAGGCTCTGACAACATCCCGCCAACTTGTACAGTCCTAGGCTCTGACAACATCCCGCCAGCTTGTACAGTCCTAGGCTCTGACAACATCCCGCCAGCTTGTACAGTCCTAGGCTCTGACAACATCCAGCCAGCTTGTACAGTCCTAGGCTCTGACAACATCCCGCCAGCTTGTACAGTCATAGGCTCTGACAACATCCAGCTAGCTTACACTGTCATGGTCTGCTCTTTCTGCCTCTCTTCAGGTGTAATAATTTAATTTCAATTTCTTCCCACATTCTCTTCTCCATGTATTTGTGGGTCTACCTCTCTCTAATCCCATCTCCTTTCAAACCTGCGGTGCTTGAACCCCGGACGTTTCCGTTCATGACTTTGAGACGCGAGTGCCTTAGCTTTCGATCACATCCACGCCCTCCTTATGAACTACGGTACATATAAACTTATAATCAAAGTTAATTATAAACTGCTGTATTTCCTATCGGCAACCGCCTTTTTCAGATAAATTCGAGCTATGGGTGTCTGCATAAATTAAATGGCTCATATGAACTACATTGATATAAAAGTTGGTCTACAAAGGTGACTTGATTATTGATATCAGGTATGGTCTACACAGGTGACTTGATTATTGATATCAGGTGGGGTCTACAAAGTAGGTTTGGTTATTGATGAAAGGTGTGGTCTACAAAGGTTGTTTGTTATTGATTTAAGGTGCGGTATACAGAGGTGGTTTGTTATTGATTTAAGATGCGGTCTACAAAAGTGGTTTGTAATTGATTTAATGTGTGGTCTACACTGGTGATTTGGTTAATGAGATAAAGTGTGGCCTACTAAGGTGACCTGGTTATAGATTTAACGTGTGGTCTACAAAGATGACTTGTTGGCTATAGATTTAAAAGGTGGTCTACAAAGATGACTTATTGGTTATAGATTTAAGGTGTGGTCTACTATGGTTATTTGTTTATTATTGATTTACTGTGTGGTATAACTTTTTAGCCATTGATATAATTCGCATGTTCCATATTTATATTCGGTGGGGTTGTGCGAGTTCACATAATCGCCATTGATTTATGGTGTGGGCTAACTAATTTACCTCTTCGCCATTGATGTAAGGTGTTATTTAGCAAATTCACACATTCACAATTGATATGGTTTCGCTAATTGATATCTTCACCATTGATATAAGGTGTTATTTAGCAAATTCACAAAATCACCATTGATATAACGTGTTATTTAGCAAATTCACACATTCACCATTGATATAATGTGTTATTTAGCAAATTCACATATTCACCATTGATTTAAGGTGTTATTAACAAATTCACATATTCACCATTGATATAAGGCGCTATTTAGCAAATTCACACATTCACAATTGATATAAGGTGTTATTTAGCAAATTCACACATTCACAATTGATATAAGGTGTTATTTAGCAAATTCACACATTCACCATTGATATGAAGTGTGAATTAGCTAGGTCACATGTTTGCCATGTATTATGGTCTAACGATTTAACATTATCATCATGTGGTCTACCTATGTCACTCTTCGATGGTGTTTTTCTAAAGGGCATGGCTGGCGCTTAGAGCCTCCTGTTTCTTTATGATCAGACTCAGGGTTGTGACTGGCAGTTGGGCCCTTCAATCGCTTTCAATCAACAGTTTGAAATTGGAACGAAATGAATCTTTGATTGGTCAGAAAGACTGTTCAAACGGTTCTTTAGCCTTCTTTCTTCCATTGGTTTCATTCACATCTGAAGCGGCGTTTCCTGTAACACCAACTTCATCAATCAGCCCCCTTTGAACTGTAGAACCAGTGGCGTTGTCACTGCGAAGGTGCCCCAGACACGAAGCAGTTGGGATGCGTCTTATAATTATTCACTCAATAACGTAGCATAACGTGGCGAAGTGGTTTAGCCGTCGGATTCGTAATCAGGTGGTGTGGGTTCGACTCCGGACTCCGCCGTCTTTTTCACGGGTGTTTGATGCGGAGTCCCCTGTATCTCGTAGTTACCCACTAGTGGTTTTGTCCTGGACTTGCTACTGAGGTTGGGCGGCTTGAGACGAGAGAGTGAGGATAAAAAGTAGCGCAGTTATTCCTTACTAAAAATAGCGCTAGCAAAATAAATTATGCCATCATCGTCTTTGCCTTAACGTAATCAGGATACGGCAAATATTATTATGAATTTATCATTCATTGGTACGATCTTGTCTACGCAGTTGTAAATGGGAATTAACATGCAGTTAGGGAAGGAGGTTGGGGAGGGGGTTAGGTAATTGATGAATTATAACCGTATTCAGAAGTACATGTTAACCTAGTAAAATGGGTTTTTTAACACCTCATCCTCTGCGGCAGTCTCGTCTTGAAGACTTATTTTGGTTTTACCTTAGGATCATGAGATCCGCACCAACGTTTTATTGTAGGAAAACTGAGCCAAAGAATACATCATGACGATACATATCAAACGTAGGAACTGGGGCTGGATAGGATTCACGGTTCGTAAAACTGTATTAAATATAGCCAGACAGACCCTGCCGTGGAACCCACTTTGGGAAGTGTAAGAGGTAGACCAAGGAACACCTGGGAGGTAGACTGGAAAGGTACTTCCGTCTCAGGACATTAACCAGAGCGAGACGGTGTCTCTAGATCGTACTTGCTAGAGAAGGGTTGTCAATGGGCTATGTCTGAAAGTACCGACGTGCATTTCTCTGTCTTTTCTCACTGTCTCTATCTCTATGTCTCTGTCTATATCTGTCTCTATCTCTCTCAATCTCTATATCACTCTCTCTATCTCTCTCTATCTCTATCTCTCTCTATCTCTATCTCTCTCTCTATCTGGATCACTCTCTGTCTCTATCTCTCTATCTCTACCTCTCTCTATCTCTCTCTATCTCTATCTCTCTCTATATCTCTCTATCTGTATCACTCTCTGTCATTATCTCTCTATCTCTATCTCTCTCTATCTCTATCTCTATTTCACTCTATCTCTATCTCTCTCTATCTCTCTCTTTATTTTTCTCTATCTCTCTCTCTCTCTGTCTCTATCTCTCTATATCTCTCACTATCTCTATCTTGCTCTCTACCTATCTTTCTCTCACTCTCTCTCTCCTCTCTCCTCTATCTCTCTCTCCTCTCTATTGTTTACGAATGCCCGCAATGAGTAACTCTACCATTCTGTGCGCCCTGAAAAGGACGTTAAGTGACGGTTACAATAACTTCCCTCCCATCCCGAGCGTGCTGATGAAGGTAGACACCGGTCATCCAGACGGTTGTTATATGCTTGGCTTCATCTGCGTGTCGCTCACATCTACGGGGCCACTTCGATCCCTCACCTTGTTAGCCAGGATGCCATGTAAAACAGCCCGTTTACATATTGCCTAATCCTAACATGTCTGATCAGTATATTTTGTCTGACCTTAACATGTCTGATCAGTATATTTTGCGTGACCCTGACTAACATGTCTGATCAGTATATTTTGCCTGACCCTAACATGTCTGATCAGTATATTTTGCGTGACCCTGACTAACATGTCTGACCAGTATATTTTGCCTGACCCTGACTAACATGTCTGATCAGTATATTTTGCCTGACCCTAACATGTCTGATCAGTATATTTTGCGTGACCCTGACTAACATGTCTGACCAGTATATTTTGCCTGACCCTGACTAACTGTCTGATCAGTATATTTTGCCTGACCCTGACTAACATGTCTGATCAGTATATTTTGCGTGACCCTGACTAACATGGCTGACCAGTATATTTTGCCTGACACTGACTAACATGTCTGATCAGTATATTTTGCCTGACCCTAACATGTCTGATCAGTATATTTTGCGTGACAATGACTAACTTGTCTAACCAGTATATTTTGCCTGACCCTGACTAACTGTCTGATCAGTATATTTTGCCTGACCCTGACTAACATGTCTGATCAGTATATTTTGTCTGACCTTAACTAACATGTCTGATCAGTACATTTTGCCTGACCCTGACTAACATGTCTGAACAGTATATTTTGCCTGACCCGGACTAACATGTCTGATCAGTATATTTTGCCTGACCCTGACTAACATGTCTGATCAGTATATTTTGCCTGACCCTGACTAACATGTCTGACCAGTATATTCTGCCTGACCCTCTAACTGTCTGATCAGTATATTTTGTCTGACCCTGATTAACATGTCTGATCAGTATGTTTTGCCTGACCCCGACTAACATGTCTGATCAGTATATTTTGCCTGACCCTGACTAACTGTCTGATCAGTATATTTTGAGTGACCAGACGTTAGTCTTCCTATTTATATGTGTATGTGTATATGTTGTCATATTTGTGGCTTCTACACTACTTGTTGCGCATGATGGGGGTACCTAGTCCAATGCACACACTTACTTAGTCTAATTTCACAACACTCACAAACGGAATGAGAAACACATAACTTTGACAACGAACACAACAGTAACATAAACATTTTGTAACTGGGACCATAAAGAGGGGAGGATTAAGATACACACTCAAATAAAAATATACATACAATATAAACAAACATGCGATAGATTGGAACCACAAATAAGGACTCCGTACACAAAAAATGGCTAAATGAAAGATCGGGGCAGTTGGAGTCTTAAAGTCGGCAATCAAGAAAACGACCCAAAGAAATCGACATTTGTTACAGAGCCATATTCTAAGTTGAACTATTTTTGTGCAAATAAGATTATATTGTTGAGTCGCCATTTGTCGCCATTACAGACTGTATTAATACGCCGCCAAATAATGCACACATGTTTTTTAATCATTACTTCTTCTTTGCTTTCTGGATCTTTGGACACGCTATATCTGCAGGAAAGTTCGCCATACTGAAGTCTGTAGACTTCACAGATTCCGAGATACTGCCATACAGTGTTTCTCTCAGCTACGTACCCTCTGGTCAGGTCTGGTATCGCTTTTTCCTATCGAGTTGGCATTCCTGGAGAATTTGTTCAGGATTCTGTACCCCCCCCCCCCCCCCCAACCCTCCCTCCTTTTCCCTTTCTTCCACGAAGGCATTTATCGGTGTGTGAGATCTTTAGTCGGTATATATGTTGCGTTGCAGCAAAAATCGAAGGAGAAGAACAGGAGAACGACCCAAGGCACCCAATGTTTAGACATCAGGTACAGAACGCAAGACTCAAATCCAGACATACCTTTCTAAAAACAACAAACCCCAAACAGACAAACCATGAAAGTCGACGTATCGAGAGATGGCACGAATTGGTGCAGGCCCCAGAGATGGAACTTCGGGAGGAACCTGCCCCCGGACATCATCTACGATACACAACATGGAAGTCGCTGAACAGACTCCGAACTGGTGCATCACGGTGCAGGAGGAATATGAAACCATGGGGATACACAGATGATGACACATGTGACTGTGGCGCAATACAGGACCCAGACCACCTGATGACCTGCCCCAACCTCCAGGAAACATGCAATAGGTGCGACATACTGGAGGCAAATGACAAGGCAATCCATGTCTCTGGATACTGGATGCAAGATATTTAACGTGGTGCTTGAACACGGAAATTGGCATATATGTTCTAGTAGTCTGCGGTGACCAAGTCTCAGGCGAAATAAGATAGTTTGTTGGTCTCTTTGGAGTTAGTGAATTGGGTCTGGTCTACTGCTTATGTTTCTGTCTTCTCTCTATCGGTGTATGTACTGATTTCTGATAATGTTCTTAATCTCTCTGTGTGCTACTCGATGATTAAATTGTTCATTTTTGCTGCCATCTTTTGCTAAAACGTCAACTCTCTCGTTTTATGTGATTCAGCATTGGGAGTGGGATAGATTAAGCCTTTGGAACTCTATTGTTGAGGCATTTAGGAATGTTCCTAATTCTGCTATGGTTTCTGATGATAGTGGCTCATTGTTTTTGTTAATTGTATTGCTTCCAACACATTTGCCAGATACAAAAAGCAGGAGCAGCCGTTGCCATGTTGAAAACACATAGAACTCTAACATGATCAGAATGTCCACCAAACTAAAGATTTTCAATCCCAGTGTGCAGTCAGTCATTTTATATGGAGCGAAAACGTACAGACTTACTAAACTCAATTACAAGAGATTGCAAGGCTTTGTCAATAAATCTCACACGAACATGACTTGATCTGTGATAATTCATCAGTGTGACAAATTAATTAATTTTTTTGTTTGTCTGTTTGTTTGTTTTTGCGTTCGTCCTATTTCTCTATTCCCCAAGGCGGTGTGCGTTGCACTTTGGTTTTTATTTCGCGCCTGTCGCCCAGTGCATCCGATTTCAGCATGCATTTTATGTAAGGGTCTGCTTCCTCCTGCATTTTCTAAGGGTTTGCTTCACCGTGGTAACGGCCGGTGATGTGATGGGGATCGAACACTGCACCTTCTGTTTGTGAGCCGTGTCACTTGACCACTTGCCCACGCCGACTCTTGTGTTACAAATGAAAACCTATGAGGGAAAACAGAACAAAAACTCGTTACACATTAAGTAGGAAGAATAACATGGCGCTGGATAAGAAATCATGAAGTCATTATCCCTAGAAAATCTCTGCCATGGAACCCACGCGGAAATAGAAGCACAGGAAGGGCACAGAACGCATGAGAAGAAAACTAGAAGTTAATGCAAAGAAAACAGATTGAATTAGATACTGTAGCACGAGGCATGTTTTTGTAAAGAATTGGTTGATGGCATACGCATAGCAACGCGATACGGGCATAACGAACGCGGATGAATGCTACATATTTTCAAAATGGAAGTATTTATTTTCTTATTATTTTATCGTCTCTCCTTCTACCTGGTTGTAGCCCAGTGTCGTCTCACTTTCTACCTGGTTGTAGCCCAGTGTTGGCTCATTTTCTACCTGGTTGTAGCTCAGTGTCGTGGTATGTAATTTTCTTTCGACTCTCTCGTGATCAGTGACGGGTTTTCGCATTTTACGGCAGGTCTCGTTTACACTGTCAATCCATCATTTCCTCGGTCTACCTCTAGCCCTTTTACTTCATGTTCTTATGTAGAAGTTTCCATGGACAATGTGGTTTGGTTGCATTCTTACACTGTGGTAAAACCATTTAATTTTCTACTGCTTGATGTAGTCTAAGCAGGGAATTGTTCCAACCGTCTCCCGAGTGTTCATACTTGCGATTCAGTCTCTTCTGGTGTTGTAAGTGACCTTTCGTGAGCATTGCATTTTGCAGGTAGCTAACTTTAGTGCCTGTGCCTTATTCAATGTACATGTCTAGCACTGGAAGCACAAGGTTGGGATGGAGATACTATTTATCATCTGGTTTTTTTCTTGGACGGAAATCCAGGGGTGTTTCAGCAGTAACATCAGCCCTCTGCAATATTGTCTCTATCTCTCAATTGAGTCTGCCATCGTCCGTAAAAAACTGTTCCTACGTATCTTAATTCTTGTATCTACTTAATCTTGTCCCCACAGTTACATGAACACCAAGTGTGATATGTTTTCTTCCTGTAATAATCGTTGCTGTTTTTAATGTGTTGATAATCACGTCGTACGATTTACAATCTAAGTACATTGAGTCAATTTGACGTTGTAGGTTTTGTTGATTGTAGTGGATCAAACATTATGGCAATCCGTTTATACTTTTCGCTTCTGTAATAAAATCTCCGTGGAGTCAAATACAAGAACTGATTTAAATAGGATTTCTGTATGTGCCCATCACGTCTGATTTGAAGATACGCCAACGTTTAGAACCAGTTATCACCAAGCATTCAATCCGGAAGTTGATGCATTACCGCTCGGGCGGAAGGATCCTACTAAAAAAGGTGGATTAGAAGCTAGTTCGACAGCAGAGAGAAATTCGGTTTTGGTAGAAACTTAATGAGAGAGTAACAGTGGAAAGACATCATTGTTGAACTATGGTTTTGTAGATATTCTTAAATCGATGTCTATTAGATAGTTACCATTGACACAAGGACCATACAGAGTAGAAGTATCCCTAAGTCATGGCTGAGCAGGTTCAGGCCTTCACACAGGTCAAATGTTTTTGTAAGAGGAGTATTATGGGTTTAGAATAATCGCGGAAGGATCCTTCCAAAAAATGTGGATTGAAAGCTTGTTCGACGGCAGAGAGCGATTTCGTTTTGGTAGAAACTTAATCACAGAGAAACAGTAAAAAGAAAGCATGGTTGAACTATGGTTTCGAAGAAACTGATAATATCGATGTCACATTTTGTGGTTCACGTTGAAACAGGCTCATACATGGTAGAAGTCTCCATAACCCATGGTTTCGCACGATCAGCCATTCACACATGTCAAATCACGAGCCAATTATTTTTGTGTCTTTGTTTTTGCTTTGTTTCTCGCGCGCCTTATTTCTCTATTCCCTAAGAAGATGTGCTTTGCACTAAATTTTAACTGTGCGCCTGTCGACCCAGTGCATCCGATTTCGGCATGCATTTTTATGTAAGGGTCTGCTTCATCCTGCATTTTTTAAAGGTTTGCTTCCCCGGGGTAATGGGCGGTGCTGTGATGAGGATCGAACCCAGCACCTTCAGTGTTGTAAGCCATGTCATCTAACCACTAGACCATGCCGTCCCCATATATTTTTGAATCAGGAGTATTACAAGTTTGGAATAAATATGAAAATCTACAAAAAAACAGCAAAAGGTCACACGCATGTCCTGGATGTAAGTACTCAGCAGTCAATAACATAATCATTCCCCGTTTGTGGCAGATAAGTCTCCAAAATCATAGTCGTGCGCGCTAAGCTATTCACACATGCAACAATCCACCTGAGTGCAGACAGGACTCTTGGTTTGGCAAAAAAAGGTAAATACAAATCCTCATATTCGATACACAAGAAATATGGATAGAAACATATATAGGTACTTGCTGAGTACCCCTATCGGGACAAAAACATAAACAGGTATTTGCTTAGTAGCCCTATCGGGACAAAAGCATAAACAGGTATTTGCTTAGTAGCCCTATCGGGACAAAAGCATAAACAGGTATTTGCTTAGTACCACTATCTCGACAAGAACATAAACAGGTATTTGCTTAGTACCCCTATCAGGACAAACACATAAACAGGTATTTGCTTAGTACCACTATCTCGACAAGAACATAAACAGATACTTGCTGAGTACCCCTATAAGGAAAAAACATGAATAGGTATTTGCTTAGTACCCCTATCAGGACAAAAACGTAAATAGGTATTTGCCTATTATTCACACCTGGACAAAAAAATATACGGGTAATGACTCAGTCTCCGCAACTAAACAAAAACACGTATAGTTAATGACTCAGTGACCTCAACTAAACAAAAAGACGTATAGGTAATGGCTCGGTGACCTCAACTAAACAAAAATACGTATAGTTATTGACTCAGTGACCTCAACTAAACAAAAAGACGTATAGGTAATGGCTCGGTGACCTCAACTAAACAAAAACACGTTTATTTAATGACTTAGTGACCTCAACTAAACAAAAACACGAATAGGTAATGACTCAGTGACCTCAACTAAACAAAAAGACGAATAGGTAATGGCTCGGTGATCTCAACTAAACATAAACATATAGGTAATGACTCAGTGACCACACCTGGATAAAACATTTTTCTTGGTTATTGTTATGTGTCTGTTGTTTAATTTATTTGTCTCTGTCGAACGTCTTACAGCCGTACCGCTATTTTCATTTCGTTTCTGTCCTGGCTCGTTCACTCAACCATTACTTATTTATGTTTGTTTATCAACGTTCGTCCATCTTTTACCTTCTTCTCCCATTTATTTATTTGTTGTTAAGAGGTACACGATTAACATTATTTTTGCCCGAAATCGACGAAATAAGAGACACTCAAAGAAGTTAAATAAGAATATCGAAAGATGAACATAATTAAGTAATCGACAGTAAAACTGGCATATCGTAAACACGGCAGACGACAGCATCAAACCTATTCTGTGAAATGGGATAAACTCCTGCATTTTCTCGCAGCTTTTAGTCGATGTTCGTCCGTTACATCTGATGCTGTAACTTGCGGATAAATATGTAATAGTGTAATTAATGTTATAGGTCATTTATAGACTTGTACTACATCTAAAGACATTGAAGTATCACCGACAATCAATCTCACACTTAATTAATGTTGATAGTTTTTGTCCATCACAAGTGTTGAAGACCACTCTCTTTGTTCAGCCGTGTGGACAGTCGTATCTCTTGCTGTGTCCGCTGAAATGGGTGACTTGCGCGGAGATTTGGATTAAAGTGAGGAAGACATTGCGCCTTTTGTCAACCTCATTCACAGAGCCTAAGCTACCTTTTGCCAGTGGCAAGACATTCATCGAGACGACTGGAGATAGCATAGGATGCAGATTTTGCCTCAGGGTTACCACCGAAGCCTTTCCGTAAACATGTAACCCGCAGGGTAGAAAGGTGGGAAGGCATCTAACGCAGTTTGTCGTGCCTTTTCAATAACCACAAGAGGTCGTATGGACAACACTCAGCGTGTGAGTGAGTCTGGCATCTCTCCCCAGCTGTATTCAGTTCATCATAGTAGCATCTAAAATTCCCACACGCCATATTCGTGAAGGTGAACCGGCAGAACTAACCCGTGAGATACGACACAGGTATAACTAGTTTAAGCGTAGCGCCATTCAGCCGGCGTCCAGACCAGGATAAACGGATGGAAGAAATCACTTAATTAATGTTATAGGTCATTTATAGACTTGTCCTGTGACTCATGAGATTCAAGTATCATCTAAATTCAATCTCAAACTAAATTAATGACCTAGTAGTTTTAGACTCTTTATAGACGTGTCCAACCGCTGATGACATTCTGGTACGAGTTATCTGCACGTAAATATCGTTCTTATTTAGTTTCCAGGAAATCCCATCTCCCCCTTTCTTTCTCCACCCCCCTCCCTTTACGGATTGGTGACGACACTGCCAATGTTGCAATACTAATTAACACTTTTAAAACCTTTATTTGTTTCACATAATTTCTTCAAATAAAATAACGCATCTTTTAACATTCAAGAACTACGTAGCCTCTGACTCGTACCTAAACCGGGGCATGTGCAAATGAAACTTGACATAACTACATTAAGTGAACGTATGTACGATGCTCATGATGATGTCCCTTCTGATTTAAACAGAATATACCAACTGTCAAGTTTGCAAAATTTTATTATCCTCCGACTCATAGTTTCCTCAGCAGACCGTTGAAAACACGGCGGGTGTGATACGGAATCCGTCTAGAGTTGATCAGCGAGCGGTGATTCGGTTTCTAACAGCTGAAGGATGTCGACCAGTACACATTCATGGCAGAATGCAGGCAGTGTATGGTGATAAATGTGTTGCGAAAGGAAGCTCCGGCGACGGTCCACCTGATTTGCTGCACCAGTTTTGACATTGGCATTTTCAGACGCAACAACACGCGCCTGACCTGGTCTCGGAAGATCTTTCGTTAACTCACGTCCTTCTTTAAACATCGCTGTCCAGTTCTTTCCTGTTGTCTTCGACACACTTTTGTCACCATACACTGCCTGCATTCTGCGATGAATGTCAACTGGTGGACATCCTCGCTGATCGATTATTGACGGATTCCGTATCACACCCTCCATGTTTTCAACGGTCTGCTGAGGAAACTATGAGTCGGAGGATAATGACATTTTGCGAACTTGACGGTTGGTAGGTGCTTTTTACACCATAATGTGCATAGTACGAAAGTTCACTTGTTGCAGTTTGGTCCGGTTTAATTTGAACACGTCTCGGAATATATAACATAGGACCCTTCTCAGCCGGGTGACGACTCTGCCTACATTATTACCTATCGTAACTCCGTGCTAATATACTTATTTTTACCATATCGTAATTTCAACAGCGGAAACACTTCTGCTTATGGTTCACTACGTTTTGTTATCTTTCCTCAAACAGGTTTTGTGTGCATCTTAGATTACAAGGGCGTACCTGGGTACTTGTTCCTTAATTCACCCCAAACAAATTTCCCTTTTTTCTCATCATATGGCGATGCAGAATATAAGAAGTATGCAAAGCCTATGGCATAATACAAACACAGAACGAAAACTAAACATCGTAAGGACATGCATTTTTCAAATGGTAACCTATGGATGTAAAACATGGACGATTACAAAGAGCAACAATAAGAGCGAAGATCGGTGCTTTTGAAACACAGAAGAGTCCTGAAAATCCCGTGGACAAAGAAAGAAACAAACAAATCCTTACTGCAAGACCTGAATGTAGAGGAAAATTGGATCATAAATGACGAAATGACCGGAAAACTGAGGTGTTATTGGTCACGTCAAACGACACAAAGGACTGGAGAGTGGTTATGTAGGTCATGGTCACTGGGAGGAGAGGCAGGGGCCGACCGAGAGGACGATGGACCCAGGGCATCAAGGAGACAGCGGATTTGACCTAGAATCAGGCCGGACGACTGGCGAAAGATAGAGTTTCGTACAGACAGGATGCCATGAGAGCGACGTTCTGCAACAGACATGCTACATGTTGATGATGACCTAATTTACCGCTGAGGACTGCAGCTCGACGTTCCTTCTCGGATTGCAGAGAGAACAGGTCGATACAATTTTATTTTAAATAAAAAAGGAAAAAACATTAAAACAGACGTGAAGAACATGTGGTTACATTCAGGAGCAAAAATGAATGATTGTCAGCTTTTGAGACCAGCAGTAAACACACAGAATAATCTGCAAGTAGGCTATCCACTAACCTTGTAGCAAAGGGTCTTGCCTCACAGGGATGTCCTGTCGACATTGACTTTTCTATAAGAACATTCTCACGAGAAAGACACCTGACTTCTCTATAACAAAATTCTCACGAGAAAGACACCTGCCGTCTCTATGAGAACATTTTTGACAAGAAGGACACCTGACTTCTCTATAAGAACATTCTCACGAGAAAGCCACTTGACTTCTCTATAAAAACATTCTCACGAGAAAGACACCTGCCGCCTCTATAAGAACATTCTTACGAAAAAGACACCTGACTTCTCTATTAGAACATCCCCATTTGAAAGATACCTGACATCTCTTTAAGAATATGATGTCTGAACATTCTTCTACTTAGTTCGTAGTCGACCTGTACTTGTACATGGACAGATGCCCTTATGGAGTCCCCCTGGTATGAGCTCTGGATAAAGCCGGAAGAAAGCTTTGCTGCTTAGCGGGCTAGGCTCGATCAGCTTAATACTCCACATCGCTGGAACAAGCACTTACTGAGGGTGGTTAGGCGATATACGATTCCATCTTAATAAACCTGAACACTAGAGCAAAGTAGACCCGTAGCCTGTTATGCGCCAGCTATGTTGCTCTAAACAATCCACCAAACGATGGCCGGTGTTATTCTGTGTGACACAGTTAGTCGCCTCTTACGACATGCCCTCTGTGTGGCAGTGGTGCTATTCTTGTTCTTGTCATACATAAAGACTACTACATCTCCAGCTATTCTGTCATTCAGTAAAGGAAAACACCACAATATGGCGGTTACTGCATCGTCTGACAGCATGGCTAATGCCATGACAGCATGGATAAAACCATGACAGCTTGGCTAATGCCAGGACAACATGGATAATGCTAGGACAGAATGGATAATGCCATGACAGCAAAGATAATGCCATGACAGCATGGATAATGCCATGACAGCATGGATAAAGCCATGACAGCATGGATAAAGCCATGGCAGCATGGATAATGCCATGACAGCATGGATAAAGCCATGACAGCATGGATAAAGCCATGACAGCATGGATAAAGCCATGACAGCATGGATAAAGCCATGACAGCATGGATAAAGTCGTGGCAGCATGGATAAAGCCATGCTGCCGTAGAAACCGTTTCTACTTACCCTGGACCGAAGTTGACAGATTCAAGAATTTCGTTGCTGATTTCAAATACGATGACAGCAACAAGCGGAAACAGAAGTGAAAACATTAATTATCGAAAGCAGAATGTTTGACACCCCTAACAGTTAAAAGAAATGGACTAATCTGCGAAGTAGCTTCCCCCAAATCCAGTGCTAAAAAAAGATATCGGTGCTAAAAATATATATTTTTTTATTTGGGGTGAATTAAAGGACAAGTACCCCTACCTGTCTACTCTCTTGTACAATTCAACGTCTGCTCCTTCCCACCTCGCCCCTCCCCCTCCCTCACATCCAGCTCCCCCGTGTTATCACAATGTTATTCTATATAACAAATATGACGCGATGAACGCATTAACAAATTAAATAGTGGCTAATGTGAAAGTCTACAAATGTGATGATTGCCAGTCTCACGGGAAATCTTACCCATTATTATACCGGATAATCCTCAACACGGAAATAGAACTGACGTCATATGGTACGTTATACGAATGGCTAGCAGGCCTGGTCGCAGGAAGGTTTTGAGATGAAGTGGCAGGAGGGTTAGAGAGCTAGGATATATCGGTCAAATAGACTGGGGATGTAGACTGCATGAGTCATGATCAAGCCCTTGTGAGAAGATCAGCAGCTGCGCTGCAAAGGCTGATTGACAAAAATAATATCAAAGCCAAAGAGTCTGGAATGAAAATAAACAAATGGGAGACAGAGAAACATAGGCAAATGAGTATTAACGTTAATGGAGAAATAATCAAACACGTACAGAAGTTTTCATGTTTAGGACAAATCATCACAGATTGGCGCCTGATAGGCTGCCGGTCTACTGTGCTCTAATTTATGCTTCAACCACAGTCAGTTCCAAAATAGGCGATCGTATATTCCAGGAGCTACCAACCGTTAGGTTGGTAGCAGATGCTGGGATTTGACTGGCAAGTAACCAACGGATTCTTGCATGCCAAAACAAAAAACATGAAACAATGAAGGTCATACCTCACCCACGACATATAACCAAAAAAAGTGGACTTAAGACATATATACATATATATATATATATATATATATATATATATATATATATATATATCAGATTAATGCGTACATCGGTCCTGTCAATATTCCTCTATGCTTGTGAGACATGGACAGTGACAGCTGACCTTCAGCGAAGAATCCAGGCCTTGGAGATGAGATGTTTCCGAAGACTTTTAAACGTCACGTACAAAGATCGAGTTACAAATGAGGAAATACGAGATAGAATTACAACAGCAATAGGGTCTTTCGAAGACCTCTTGGCAACTGTCAAAAGAAGGAAACTCGCTTGGTACGGTCACATATCGAGATCAAATGGTCTTGCATATACGATCATCCACGGAAAGGAGCAAGGCAGACGACGAAGAGGCCGGCCCAAAAAGAGGTGAGAGGACAACACAAAAGAATGGACCAATCTCCGACCAGAAGAGGCACAGCCAGCGATCGCTGACAGAGAAGGGTGGCGTGGGGTTGTGAGGATGTCTTCATGTGTGCCCCAACAACCTCACCGGTTACGGGATGACCTGACCTGACCTGATATATATATATATATATGTATTTAGAGAAAACAAGTTATTTTGCTGAAAGACAGCAACAAACGAAGAAATAAATAAATTAAACGGAACATTGAAACTTACCTCCTCCTCGACGGCAGTGTTGACGCTATCCATACTCTGACTGAGGGAGGACGACCCGTCCTTCAGACCGGAAGTAGGAGAAATAGAATTTGAAACTAACAGTGAGGATGCCATCTCTGTAATCAGCATATGGAAAAATGTAGTCCTCTCCGCGTATATATCTTGCTGTGTTAATGGGTCGTACCTGTCAGTCCTTCCTCCAAAGAAAAAATAAATCCTGACGTATTTCTTGTAATTGCACTATAGAATCTCAAATTTCCATGAATTGACAGATCCAAGTTGTTGTTCATGAA
This sequence comes from Ariolimax columbianus, assembly GCA_036924085.1. NCBI lineage: Eukaryota > Metazoa > Mollusca > Gastropoda > Stylommatophora > Arionidae > Ariolimax > Ariolimax columbianus. The sequence goes on along the minus strand of JAVGWX010000025.1, from coordinate 15,910,648 downwards.
GGAATGTTGCAAACGTTTAATACAACTCAGTTGTGTTGGTCTGGTTTTGTTGTTGCCCGATGAACTATTTGGCTTGAGGGTCTACTTGATTGTTCTGAAATGCAGATAATGTTTGAGATTTGTAAACAAAAGCGTTCAACAGGCTAAATTGAACAGATACAAAACTTGAAAAAATATATATTACAATATGTATAGATTAACAACCACGTACGTTTGTTTAGAAAATGTAATTTTCTACCTTTTATATTTTTTGGGTAAATAATTAACTAGGTAAATTTGACGATTATGCCTTGCGAGGTATTTATTGTTTTTATTATTAGTTGCCCATCGCAAGCCATAATGGCGATGATACTAACTTGCGCTGTATGTGGATTGTAGCGGAAAAGAAGGTGCGCTTGTCATCAAACTCTCTCTAGTCCTGAGCTACCTTGGATCAGTGGCAAGACATAATTTAAGACGACTGGAGACAGCTCAGGATGCAGGCACACTGGTCCCACCTCCCGTGAGACCAGGGGTAACTTTAAAATTTGATTCGATAGTCCCCCGTTTCTGTTCATCGCTTTGGGAGGCGAGTGCTTGACATCTTGACCACATCGATCCTCAGAAGACTCTACAGAGTCTGTGACAACCAGTGTTACATTCCATTCATGTAGCTTCGTCACAAAGTGACCAGAGGACGATTGGAATTTTCATGTCCCCCGAAGTCACCCCGTGCAGTCATGCTGCCGCTGAATGTATCTGGGCTGATGGATCTAGAGTTGTCATTCGTCCACTATTTCCTAATCAGAGAGAGAGTACTGATTAGGGGCTTGGTTTCACTAGCTACAGCATAAGCTGTTGAGCATCCTTATTATTATACATCTCAAAGGGCAGCCAATTGCCTAGGTAAACAATACAACCCTTTATGGACAACAGGAGAGTTCTAGCCTGTCACCAGAGTTCTAATCTGTCCCCAGAGTTCTAGCCAGTCACCAGAGTTCTTGCCTTTCAAGAGAGTTCTAGTCTGTCACCAGAGTTCTAGCTTGTCACCAGAGTTCTAGCCTGTCACCAGAGTTCTAGCCTGTCACCAGAGTTCTAGTCAGTCACAAGAGTTCTGGCCTTTTACCAGAGTTCTAGCCTGTCACCAGAGTTCTAGCTTGTCACCAGAGTTCTTGCTTGTCACCATAGTTATAGCCAGTCTCCAGGTCTGCGGCCCTTCTCCGTGCGGTGTTGTAGCTCTGGTTTATAAATTATATTTCGGTTTCAGGCATAATTCGCTTAGGCGTTGTATGTATCACGGATCTTGTTGGGGTCCTTAACTAACGGTTATGGTGGTGGTATCGGGTGGTGGTATCGGGTGGTGGTATCGGGTGGTGGTATCGGGTGGTGGTATCGAGTGGTTGTATCGGGTGATGGTATCGGGTGGTGGTATCGGGTGGTGGTATCGGGTGGTGGTATCGGGTTGTGGTATCGGGTGGTGGTATCGGGTGGTGGTATCGGGTGATGGTATCGGGTGGTGGTATCGGGTGATGGTATCCGGTGATGGTATCGGGTGATGATATCGGGTGACGGTATTGCGTGATGGTATCAGTTGATGGTATCAGTTGATGGTATCAGTTAACGTTATCAGTTGATGGTATCGGTATCGAGTGATGGTATTGGGTGATGGTATCGGTTGATGGTATCGGTTGATGGTATCGGGTGGTGGTATCGGTTGGTAGTATCGGTTGTATGGTATCGGGTGGTAGTATCGGGTGATGGTATCACAAATATTATAAATATGTTAACAACTCAACAAGAAGAGACAATACGATAGTCTTCATACTCAATAATGGCGATAAGACCTTATGCGACTATATATTTAACATATCAATGGTAGAAGCTCCCGTGCAGAGGATAGGGTAAAATGTAGAAACATGCTCAGGCAACCTGACAATCAGGACTGACAAATCAGAGAATATAGTCAAAAGGCAAACACTAAACACGTGACGGTTTCGTGAAGTATGTTAGAATGGCGAGGCTGAATGTTAAGGGATTGTATCCTTAAGAGCAAAGTTTAGCGAAGACACTATAAACACCGTACCAATACCAAAGCCCATCTCTACTGTACGCAAACCCACATGGAAGCAGCATATCATTCCGGAGGTGGTAGAAAATATACCAGGTATTGGAAACAAGAACAGCCAGACTGAAAAATAAAGAAGAGACATAACCCTAAGGTACATAACAGAAAACTACCCAAGCATGGACTGGACCCATGCATACACCGACGGTTCTGTAACAAACACAACATTGAACGGAGGGGCAGGGGTATTCCTGAGCCCACCAAACGGTATAAAAATAACACTGTCAGTGGTAACTGAAAAATTCTCAAGCAATTTCAGAGCGGAGGCAGAGGCACTGAGGGCTGCAGTAGAAGCAATGCTGATAGGCGAAAGCAATGAAAGCCAAATAGTCTTGTTTACAGATGTCCTTGCCGTAGTTAGTCAAGTGTCTTTCTCATGCATTTGTTCTTATAGAGAAGCCATGAGTCTTTCTCGTGTCAATTCTCTTATGGTGAAACCGCGTGTTTTTCATGTGCCAATGGTTTTATGGTAAAGCGACGTGTCTTTCTCATATCAATGTTCTTATGGACAAGCTAGTGTCTTTCACGTGTCCATGTTCTTATAGAAAAGTTACGTATCTGTCAGTTGATAATGTTCTGAAAGACAGACTCTCGTTTCTACGATATTGTTCTTATAGAAAAGTTAAATGTCTTTCACGTGGGTATAGTCTTATTGAAATGGCACGTATCTTTCACGTGGGTATATTATTATTGAGATGGCACGTATCTTTCATCTGGTTATATTCGTATTGAGATGGCACGCATCTTTCACCTGGGTATATTCTTATTGAGATGGCACGTATCTTTCCCGTGGGTATATTGTTATTGAAATGGCACGTATCTTTCATCTGGGTATATTCTTAATGTAAAGGGTTTTGTAGTATCATTGATCCATATACAACGAGTTTTACCAAACTGACATCGCGGTTTCATGATACCATTGTAGAGCTTCATTGACATACTGTCAGTAAAGTTGTGAATCTCTTTAGAATATAATATGTCGAAGAGTGTGAAGGATTGGCATATGCATCACCTGAACTTCGCTCCAACAGTGATGCGCGAGTCGATTTTCAAAGCCAGACAGATCTTTCATCTTCATGGGTATCAAATTGCGTAATGGCTTTTAAAATTTAGCACGTTAAAGCAATTGACTATTGGCTTGGCTTGGTTTGGATAGGCTTCGTTCGTTCTCAATCTCCAGCTACCAAACCCTGAAAGGGCTAAAGTAGCAGAATGTAGTCCAGAGAACGGAATGTGTTGTGTCGTAGTTTACATCTTTAGTGCGATATTTGCATCTTTCGGTCCAACCCTTCCGACTTCAGTAAGCATTTTTTGAGTACCGGGTTAGCATTCCCTCTTCGATCCCTTCTCTTAGCCTGTCTGTCCTGCTGCAGCCTGTTATCCAGGATTACCGCGTGAAGTTGTAGAAGGGTCTTGGCAGCTCTGGTTCGCTGGCCCTGACGCTAGCAGTCAGCTATTGGTCGCTGACTACTGCAGCCCATGCGCTGCTCAGCATCTTGATCCCGTTAATTACTAACATAAACTAACATAGTCTGATCAATATGTTTTACCTGACCCTGATTAACATAGTCTGATCAGTACGTTTTGCCGACCAGCTTTGCAATGACATCAAATACTCCGGCACTGTCCTTTAGTAACAGACATTCGTCAAATTTGTCACTAAGACAAATACAATCAACAAAATACAGAACAACAAACTCAACTGAAATAGGACTAGCATGGCATTCAATTCAGACTGAGAAAAACCAAATAATGTATGCCTGTGCGAATAATGCATTGCCTTCTTTATCTACCAATGACGTTCGACACACTATGAAAGAAATCCTAAATTATTAAATTGGATTCGGAGTGTGTCAAGGCTTTGATAAAGATATAATTAGGTCTGATGCCTTTCTCAATTCACTATTGAAGCAACCAATCTTTGTTGAAAAAATAATTGTCTACTTTTGTTAACTTTTAAAACAAAAAACATAAATCGTTTGTATCACGCAGACAACACGCAGACAGCACGCAAGTTGTTCAGACAGAAATTCCTGTTATGAATATTGTTTTCTAAAACACAACACATCACTGATGAATGCATGTAATGCTTCAGTTCTTTATTCTTGTGTACGTACTAGTACATTTACAGCATGTATAGCGTTTGAAGTCTTGAATTAATTGCAAACATTTACGGAAGTTTTTGTCTTCATCTTAACAGCAATTGACTTATTTTCGATTTTTCTGATGTCAGTAAATGTGAAGGTACGGAAGGTATTATAAAGAAGTGTAATATCATTCAATATAAATAGATTTTGGGTAATACCCGAAAAGCAGTTCCCAGAATAGTGTTTTAGGCAGATAACACAACCATGGAAACACTTTCTCTCGATATCAAACTATGACTCATCAGAGCCTAGATAAGAAAGAAGGATGTCTTTCCCATGCAGCGAGTGTGCTGTAGAGGCGATGGGGAAAAAACATGAACAAAAACTAGTAAAAGTTGATTAAGGTTGAACTTAATCAAAATTTAAAAATGGGTATGGTCAGATACCGCACCGAGACGAGAACACAAACAAAACCTACGTTACGACCAATAGGCCTTCATCAGGGACAACAACACTACTAACAAATCAACATATAAGAAAAAATGGTCAACTCATCTGTTTCAGGTAGGAGACGCTTTCTGTCTAAGCGACCGGTTGTGTCAAGCGCCCGATTGAAACTGAAATGGGAGCGGTCAAACAAAAAGTGGCGGAATATGCCTGATAAGCCAAGCGTGGCCAAATAGTGGTCCAGATAGGAGAACAAAGTGAAGGCAATATAAGCCGGGAGGGCGTGATATTGATATAAGAGAGGGGGGAAGAGAACTGATGGAAGAATGGGGGAGGCGGGGGAGGGGGGGGGGGGGGGGAGGGAAAGAAGACAAATAGATGGGAACCAGTGTGAGGGTTTAAGAAAAAGTATGGAAGATATTAATACCATGTGGTTGGAGACAACCCATACTCGAGATAAGTCTGTTCTCAAGGGCGAATCGATGACGATCGTCAGAGAAGCACGAAACTAGACCAGTGACACTGACGTCAGCCATACCCCGGTGCTCAGGACCATGAAGTGGCTGGCAATTGGGGAACCAGTGCGGGTGCGGATGTCGTTGAGGTGTTGGCGGAAACGCTCCCGCAGTTCCATACCAGTTTCCCCAATGTAAGTCATACCACACTGGCGGCAGATGATGGAATAGATGAGGTTACGAGATTTGCATGTGAACCCCTCTTTGATGAAGAATTCAGCCTTAGGAAAGGTGATGGAGCGAGAAAGGATGACATGAGGGCAGGTAACACAGCCACGTGAATTTTTGCACGGCCTGGTGCCTGGGAGGCTATGAGGGCTAGTGTGTAGGTGACTACTGACCAGCAAGTCTCTCAGGTTCCTGTCACGTTTGTAGGCGACAAGGGGAGGATCGGGAAAAACTTTGCGAGTGGCAGGATCAGAGTGAAGGATAGGGAGATGGCGGAATAGGATATCCCGGACAGAGACGCTGTGAGGGTGATAGGTGAGGACGAGTTTCACACGGTCAGAGGGAGGACGGCGGGTGGGAGTGAGGGAGTCTTGGCGGGAGATAAGAAGAACCCGCTGAAGGGCGGAGAAGAGAGTGGTCTCAGGGTAGAGTCGCTTGCGGAAGAAGTCAAGCATCTCGTGGACCCTGAGAAGGAAGTCGTCGTCATCCTGACATAGGCGTCGGAGGCGGAGGAGTTGGGAGAAAGGAAGCGAATCGTGGCAGGATAGGGGATGGGAGGAAGTGTAGAGGAGGTAGTTGTGGGCGTCAGTGGGTTTGTAGTAGACTGTGGTGGAGAGGCCTGAAGGGCAGATAGAGACAGTGATGTCCAGAAAGTGGACAGACGTGAGGGAAATGTCAGACGTGAACTTGATCGAGGGATAGAAGTCGTTGACAAAGTCGATAAAGTTGAGGAGATCCTTCTCCGACATGTCAGTAATACCAATCCCATGGTCGATGTATCGATAACCACAATTTAGTTCGTCGAGCAAGCTGCTAATAGTCACTACCTGGTGGCAAAGAATATAGCAAGTAAGAAAGAAGCGAATCAGTACGTGTGTATGTCAGTGGTAGACATACAATTGAAACATCTAATGATACGTAGTCAGACATGTTTGAGAGTCAATGATAGGCATAAAGGCCTAATGTTTCATGACGTGGTCAGATATGTTTGAGCGTCAATGATCAACACAGAGACCTAATGTTTCATGACTAGGTCAGACATGTTTGAGAGTCAATGATGGACACAGGGGCCTAATGTTTCATGACGAGGTCAGACATGTTTAAGAGTCAATGACAGACATACTTAACTTAACGTCTTTACTGGTTTAGAAGACTCTGCAGAGTCTGTATACAACCAGTTTCATTGACATTACTTTGCTATAAAATCTATGCACATCCTCATATGGCAATGAATTCCAATCATTCACCACTAATGCATTTCTCTGCTTTCAGGACATGGGATCAAACATGTTTTAGAGTCAATGAGAGACAGACAAGTCTAGGATTAATGTCATGGGATCAGACATGGTTTGCCGCCAATGTTAGACAGACAAGTGTAGGATTCCATTGCATTGTATCAGACATGGTTTGCCGCCTATGATAGGCAGACAAATCTAATATTAATGATATGGGTCGGACGTGTGTTTTATTAAATCAGTAGACTTTGAAAATGGCAACCGAAGAAAAAATTGAATAGCAGCTTCAAGTGGTGAAATTTAAAAAGAAACGTATTCCTGAAGCTGCCGTCTGTGATGAAGAGTTTAATAGTTCGTAGTGCACGATCTCATATTTCGTGAGATGTGTAGTCTTGAATCATCCTGCAGACAGGGATGAAGCGTTGAAGAATTCATCAGGAAGTACTCATTTTGTAAATAAGATCTAGGCTAAAAGTTCTTTTGTTTTCTCGAACTGGGGTACCATTTTATGGCTGGATGAAACGTAGTGACGCATGAATATGGTGTAACCCAAAGTAAAA